>CM023486.1:23511737-23546311 GCA_013339685.2 Hyalomma asiaticum
ATATGCTACGGTACGCGGTGGATGCTTAGAAGCAGAGGAAGAAGACGCTAGCAAGCACTGTGGTCCCTTCGGTCCCTAGGCCTCTCTCATTGATCGTCATCCCGAATAAACACATCTCACCGTAACAGCATTGGTGGAAGTGCTGGGTACCGACGAAAGATCCCAGTACCAACGATCACGGAATCTCAACACCTGGAACTGCGCCGAAGCCGCCGACTGGCCGGACTACCACCGCTTCCCATGGATGCCATCCCTGACGGCGACAACATGCGGTCTTCGCCTGTCGGTACGTGGCAACATCACATGACGCCCGGGACCTTCGCCGCAAAAGCCGGAGAAGACGTTGAAGAGTGGCTGAACCACTACAGTCGGGTGAGTCGGTACAACCGTTGGGACTCGGACAGCCGGCTCGCCAACGTGCCATTGTTTCTCGAAGGCACGGCGCTCGTGTGGTTTGAAAATCACGAACAAGCTATAACCACCTGGCAAGACTTCGAAAATGAGATAAAGAGCTGTTTTGGAGATCCGTCTCTGAAGAAGAAGCGCGCTGAGCAGACTTTGATGCAGCGCGCCCAGGTGCCAGGCGAGACATGCACAACGTACATCGAGGAAATTTGAAATTGTGCAGATCTGTAGACCCTCGCATGAAAGAAGAAGACAAGGTCGGCCACCTTCTTAAAGGGATTGCCGAGGACGTCTACAACTTCCTGATTGGAAAAGACACCTTGGAGTCTGTCGCAGACGTGATCAAACACTGTCGCACGTTTGAGACTCTTAAAGCAAGGCGCATCACGCCCAAGTTCGGTAGACTCGCCAACGTCACCACCGTCGCCAGTGTTGAATGTGCTGACGTCAGCCCTGTAACATCCTGCGATCTTGCGGCGACCATCAGGCAAATAGTACGGGAAGAACTTGGTCGATGTGAAGCTGCCGCTGCGACAAGGGCGCGGGTGAGCGAAGCCTCTTTTCCCTACGACGCGACGTGTGCATCCGTTGATGCCAGGGGATACGGTCATGTGGGCGGTTCAAGATCCGCGGAGCGACCGATCTACGATTGGCATCGTCGTGATCGTCTGCAGGGTGCCTCCAACCAACCACATCCCATGGTGTCATCGTGGGAAGATCAATCCGAATATGTGGAGCAAAGTGGAAGGTTTGGTGATGTGCGTGATGCACCGCGGTGCTACCATTGCGGTGTCCGTGGGCATGTGGCTCGCTTCTGTTCTGAGCGTCGACTCGCACAATCACGGTATCTAGTAGCATTTCACAGCAAAGATGTTTTCAGTAACCATGCTCATATTGACCAAAGAAATTGTGTGATTCAAGAAGGTCCACAAAGTTACAAAGAATGACGAGTTCCAGAAATTCAAACGGAATCCTAATAAGTGAAATGCAGCCGTTGTTAATGGTGCAAGAAGGGCTACCATGCTTTGGAATAAGCGCTACGTCTCCCCGTCCCCCCCTCCTCTGAATCGCAAGGAAGCAAACCACATTCTAAAGATTGCTTGAATACAACAGGCCAAATGGTGGATGAGTATGCTGTAGAAGATTTGAAAAAGTGAGCACATATTCTGTTGCTACTACGTTGGGATATTTCAGATTATTTTTTTATACTAACCCTATCAATGAATATAAAAGCCTTCGTTGGAAACACGGCGTCGCTCAATGCGGTTATGGAGATGACTGGTAATTTTAAAATGAGCATTCATAAAGATGATGCAAATCGATGTACTACATATCGGATAGTATGATGCTCCTTTGCTTAAGATGGGATGTCTTCTTGAGGTCTGCCTATGAACAGCTCCCATAATTGACGTGGTACTTTCGAAGCGGCGCAGGAAAGGGGTTAAAGAAAAGGTACTGTCTTTTCGCTTTTATCACCCGCTCGCATTCATAAACGCAATTTTGATAAGACCCACAAAGCTTAGCCAGAAGTGACACTGCATTTCTGTATATTCTTCTTTTTTTTCTTGCTTCATAGGCGCCTCAGCGGCTGAGTAAATAAATTAGGGCGGAATAAGCACTCTTCCAGAAAAGCAGGTCTTTTTGAAGAGACTGAAACATATTTGCCCTGTATTTTTCTGCTTTTCGAAACAACATTGTTTCCTAGTTAACCGTGTACTGTCGCGGTATCATTCTTGTCCGACATAACCAGAAGCCCATAGGTTTCAGTAATTATTTTATTTAATTATCTTCTTCTCTTAATTATCTGAAATTCAGCTTAAGTTCCTGAACTATTAAATCAGGTGCTTAAATTAATAATGGACTCGTGTGACAAGTGGCAAATGAACCTCAATGTAAGCAAGTCGGCCGTCATGCGCATTACGAGAAAACAAAACTTATCTGTTTATCCATATGCAGTTAGCAGCACTCAGTTGGCAACCCTTAAGGAATATAAATACCTTGGCCTCGTCATATGAGAAAATCTTAGATGGAACTCCCATGTTAACTTTGTAACCTCCAAAGCTTTAAAGAAGCTTTTTTTTTCTTCGAAGGCGGCTCCGTCATACTTCGCCAGATATTAAACTAGTCGCCTACACCACATTCATCAGATCCATTATGGAACATGGTAGTGTCTCCTGGTTTCCGTATACAAGCAAACTAACAAAAAAGCTAGAGAGAATACATCGAGAAGCAATTAGATATATCTACAATAAGTAAAACATGACTGATTCACCGTCGCAACTACTAAATGAAGCCGGACATCTTACTCTAGAAAAGCACGCAAAACTAGCCCGTATTTAGCTATTGTATCAAATATTTCATCAGACGCTGTGCATAGACTCCTTCCTCCCGCTACTTGACTAAAGCCGATGCAAGAGAGACTCGTTTTAAGCACCCCCTAACACTGAGAAACTACCGTTGCAACACGAAGTGCTTCAAGTTTTCGTTCTTTCCTAATGCAAGAAGAGAGTGGAACGACCTATCTTCACATATTTCATCACTCGACACGTTTTTGCCATCCTACGAAACTGACTTACAAGCTTAATAGTCATGACTCCTTAGGCGCTCTTGAACAGAGGTTCTACACTATCTCGTCGACCTCATTGCTGATGCCCCCATGTAAGCTTTATTCTTTATATTTTTGTAATGCTCCCGCTTCTTGGTTTCTGTATCTGATGTTCGCTTGTCCATATTTTGGGTGCTATGCATTCTTATTAACAACGACACAACATTATTGAAAGGATAGTTTCACAAACCTGTACATTTTTTTCTACCAATTGTATTTCTGTATTTTGTCATTCTTATATTCTCTGGTTTTCGCCCTTCCTGCAAATTTAACTATCGGGATTGAGAGTATGGTTCAATAAATAAATAAAAAAAAACATTAGCGCAAGAAGCAGCCTAGGATTAAGGAAGAGCACAAGGATATGGATTATAAAGAAATGGCTATATCGATATCTAGAAGCACTTTTTTTCACGACTTCTCCTGAGATTGTTTCCTTTCGTGTGGCAACGTATGAAGTGATGAGGGTAGTTTCAGGATCCAATTCTTCTTTTGTTTACACATTGTTGCATCACCTCCCAATATCATAAAGCTTTTTTACAGCGCAAGCTGTAATCAGACCACAAGGGCCGTTTTTGGCACCGTAGTTGTCTGCCGCCGCCGCCGGTGTCCGTGACCACGCTTACTTTTAGACAACAAATAACCAGTACCGATGTGATTCGAACCCACGTCCTCTTGCGTGGCAGTCGAGCATTCTACCGACAGAGCTATGCCTGTGGTTGATAGCTCATCGCTAAAAACCTATAGAGGCATAATTCCTGCCGAGGAATCTCATTAGCAAATGTAATGTTACGTTGCAGAATAGCACGCAACTACGCGTCGCGGGAAATGGATTTCACAACGAGTGCAAGCAATCGTTTGAAAGAACACAGGGGTTTTGTAGCTAGCTCTGCACCCATTGCACAGGCATCATCAACATCATCATTATGAAACAATATTCTTCAACTTTTCCACCATCATTATTACAAAGCGCTGCTTCGTGAAGCAGTTTTGTGGTATCGTACAGTGCGTCACACGCCAGGCGGCGTGCGCAGTCCCGACAGCACCCTGGCTTGTCTCTTCGATATACCTAATGGCCCGATCACTTGGCTAGATCCCCGAAGGTTTACGATGGCCACTAAGAGGGTCACTCCTCCAGCTTACGCTGTCACTGTCCTGCGATTCTGCGCATGCCTGGGTCTTTTTTTTAGTGTATGATTGTGTGGTCTACATAGGCAGTGCATAGGAGCAATGATTTGAAACTATGTCCAACATCTTTTACAATAAACCAGGTGAACTAGATGGACGGCGGTGGTGTAGAAGTAGAGCGTCCGCCTCGCCTGCAAGAGGACCGTGGTTCGAATCCCGCTTTTGAGCAATCCTCCACCGGATCAAAAAATATCGCGTGTTCATGCAATTGCAGAAGGAAGCTTGGGGAGTGGCGAAACCCGGTGACCAGAGCCAATAACTTACTCGCTCACGAGAGCAAGATTGGCAACCCTGGTGCAGTAGCGGCCACAATCTGTCACGAATACGCCGATTAACCCTCGGCCGTTAGTACTCAGCGGCTATGAAGCAAGCGACCACAGCGACAGTCACACCTGCGACGCTAAGACCACTGAGATGACATGCTACTCATGTACGTCATGATTAACGATACTGCAATTACATGTGGCTGATACCTATCGGGCCCGGTTCGTGGCATATCAGTATGCGCCACAGGTGTTTTCATTTTATAGAGCCTATGTCAACCAAGGACAAACTAAAACAGACACTGTTCATATAACTAGAATACAATTAAAAACAAGAAAGGCATACTGTTTGTCGTCGCTTGCTATTGAAGCGGAAAGGCACATCACAAGCCTCCAAGCTGTAGGGAGGTGGCGACAGAGATCTCGAGGGCGCGAGTAAGTACGCTGCCACTAGGCTACGGCGACCACTACGACAGGTTATATAGTAACCTCTTGTAGCAGCACTTGTAGTGGCTGACACTTGCGGAACGTCACTAGAACTTCTAATGTCTGTTAAAGAATATCCTAGCAATGCACGCAACAATACATGTGTCTCTACGATAACTACATTCTCTTGACCAAGTTTACTTTCCCGTAGGAATAATTCAAAGAAAGACGTTTACGATAAGCATGTCGGTGCACGTGCTGCGTCTGTACTGTGCAATAGGTTCAACGGTACCTTGTGAAATAAGCTAGCTTTCAGCCGTCACAGAGGGGTCGACATTACTGGTTAGCGCACGTTAAGCCACCATACATGCGCCTGACCCTACTCCTAACAATTAGCAGAGCGCCAAACAATTAGTCATAGGCAGTTTCTTCGATGACTGCTTTGCATAACAAAGATTCGAATGATTCTTTAGGATATGCAAGATCTTTGTTGTTCATTTTCAATGGTATGTCAACCTCTGTGCTCATTTGTAGTGGCTTCTGTGCCTTATTTTTATCCTCTTTCAACATGGAATATTGCGGCCGTTGCTCGCAACGTTGTGAAGCAAGTATTTCGACTTATGATTTCGTTTAGAGACAAGGCGGGTAGCAAAATGTGCGTTACATAGGTATGACGAAGGAAATATGAGCAATTTTGGATGAATATAAGTTCGCAATTCCAGAACGAGAGCAAAGCTGGTTGTTTCTCAATGACTCGGTAGGCGAATAGAACAGAACGACTGATTTGGACATTTAGTCACTGCACAGGTGCTCGCATAGCTACTACCTGCAGGAAAAGCTCGCCGCTAGAGCTGAAATTGTCACCATACGTGGACGCACCCCCTCCATTTTTGTCCATTCTAGGGCGCCGCAGTGCCTCCCATTTTCTTGCGCTGATGCACGCTGCTTAACAGGCTGCCAGTGGGAGCTATGGTTCGTTTTCAAGAGCGTTCTAGCCTGAATAAAAGCAACATGTAATATGTCCGGTTGGGTTTTCCGAAGGGTGGCTTTTTTTTTTTTTGCATTGCTAGAATAGGTACAAACCACAACTAACTGTATGGGTTTGTCAATTTCTTTTACTTGTGTAGAGAAGTGCAATCCTCAAATCCGCTGCCCCTCGGAAAAGAAAGAAAAATACGACGCGCCGAAATCTATGACAATTAAACTTGTCGTTTGGCGCCATTTGGAAGTGCTTGAAAACATAAACGGACGCGACAGCCAAAGAAAAATATCTAAACGACGGGAAAGAACGCCACTTCGGAATATCATAGGTTTTCTTTTGGTGCCTAGTGTGTCCTCTAGTCTTCAAAAACGAAAAAAAAAGACAAATAATGTCAGCCCAGTACCACTGTTTCTTTTTTTTAATTTGAGGAAACTGAGTAAATATCGGAGCTGAGGCAAGGGTGTCAAGTTCACTATAACAGTAATGTAGCCCTATTGACATTATCGCTATCATGCAGAAGTAGGTGGGGGGCAAGAGTGTAGGTAGGGGACCGAGGGACAACGTCGTTCTGCGTTTTTCTTCTGAAGAACATGCGACATTTCTGTATTTCTCTTTTTTTTTTCCCTTTTTCATGGCTATCAGTATCCAGTAGCAATGTCGCCATCACCATCATCGCCGTGTACCAACGTGTGGCTAATGAGTGCGAGGGCAAGCGCGGATCCGGTATTACATTCTGCGTATTCCGAGACGTTTCCTTCCTTCCTTACATCCTTCTTTCTTCCTTCCGTTCCTTCCTTCCTTCTCTCTTTCTTCTTTTACTTTCTTCCTGCTTTTTTCCTTCTTTCCTTCCGGCCTTCTTTCCTTCGTTCTTTACTTCATTCCTTCTTTCCTTCTCTCCTTCCTTTGCTCTTTCCTTCCTTCTTTCATTGCTTCCTTGCTTCCTTTCTTCTTTCCTTCCTTCCTTCTTTTTTTCTTTATCTCTTGCTGTCTATCTGTCTATTGTTATTTATCTATCTATCTGTAGTATCGCCCGTATAAACACTATCATATAGCAGTGAGTAGTGCAGTCAAGGGCGACAGCAGGTCCACATTTCCCTTCCGCGCGACAGCGCACATCGTGGACATCAGCACTGCTGGCATGGCGGACCTTCAAACAGCTCTCCCCTTAAAAAAACATAGAAGTGACGGCCGTTCCACAAAAGTTCGTTTGTGCAGGTCATCATGAAAGCAGTAGGGTGCAACCAAGTATGTCGTCAGCCGAGTTTCCCTCCCGTGAGTCACTGAAGAGGTCTTCCTCCTTGCTCTCGTTCGCACACAGCTCGCTGGCCGCCGAGGCGCGGCACGACTAAAATGATACAGGGACCAACCTTTACCACAACATGAAAGGATTGTTTCGTGGAAGTGTCATGGTTCGAGCGAATTTTATAGGCGAATGGGGGGCAGCGAGCGTTGTACTGCTAGTCTGGGGGCAATTGTGTGACAGGAAGGCACTTGCTCTGTCCTACTATCAGAGCTTTGATAAAAATAGCGTCGAAGAAGCTGTATGAAAGTTATGTAGGGCTATGGGGTATTGCTGCGGAAATTTTCGAAAATCCACCACATATCACGAACTGTGGGTTCATATCATGTTGTGCGGAGCAGTCGGCGAGTCAATGCTAAATTTCTTTGCATTCAGCTAACTGTTGCGAGCACGATGGGCATCTTCGTGCAAATATGACAGTTGCATCTTTAATTAAGGCGGATTCTCCAGCTACGTCCACAGCAGTGTGGCGATTAAAAAGTAGCTCAGCAGCAGGTAAGTAACTTCGGCACAAACGTTACTGCACAGATTTCTGTGTAGTAAGACTGCACGCTACGGCGTGCTGATTTTCACATCATAAGCGTTGTTTTCTGCGTATTCCGACGGCTTCAGGTATAGCTGGGTTACAGCATACTGATTGAGAGCAATACACGCGCATTTTTCCTTACATCATTCTAGTGGCCAAGCAGGATTTCGGCTCCGGCTAGCTGTTTCACATTTAGCTGAGTGAAACTGCATGAAAAACGAAGGTACAAGGAACACAGAACACAGTACGTGCGCTGAATACAACTGAAGATTTTTTGCAACAACCACAACATTTTTATACCGTCCAAACTAGGTAGCATCCGTATAGACAGAAACTCACTTTCTGCTACATGAATACATCAGGAAAAATCATTCATAGGTCACACAAAAGGTGCGCGTGATCCAAATATAGACGCCTTGTGATCGCAGCTACATAGAAAAAAAAGACTACGAACGAGTGCAACAGAAAATTGACAACCAGCAAGATTACCAAAGAGCCCAAAAAGAAAGGACGCACGGCAATACGCAGCCTATTATAAATATAAAATCAGATATGAACTTACGATCCACAGAAACATGGAAAAGCATGCGCTATAGGAAACCTTTCATATATTCAAGCTCAGTGTCAGTAAGGAACATATACGGGTTGCTGATGCTACTGTACCCAGCTTCCTTGAAGTAGAACCCTTGTACAATCCCACTTTCCGTCTCCGGTCCGTTCCTACCGTCTAGCGTTAGCCTGGTAGGTAGCCTCCCGTTATAAGTCAGCGCTCGTCCTGTCATCTGTGTTCCTTGTGTGTTCGTTCTTCGCGCTGCTTCACTCAGGTTAAATGTAGAAGCCGTTAAGACACACTAAAACCGCTAATTTATATTACAAGAGCACCCCACAACTGCTGAAGCAATGATTTAGTTTACGATATGCCTCACTTGGGGGGAGCCGGCGTGTACACGTGGCGGCTTGCTTGGTTGCCGCCTTGAGGGCCGATGTTCACTTCCTTCCCTCATAAGGTGTGGTAGATTGCCTGCCGTTGTTACAGCGAGCTTATATGTATCTGCATGCTTTTTATACCTGCATTGTGCGCATGTTTGTATTGGCTTGCTGGTCCGCGATGGAAAGCACCAGCTGGTCAGCAAATTCCAAACTAGAAGTTGCGCTGGCAGCGTGTTCTGCGTTTTTATGTGTACACGTCAATGCAAGCGTTACGGCCAGCCAAACACAAGCGCGAACAACGGAAATTTTCCCAGATAATGTCACCGCTGCAGATGTGTGTGTGCAACAGCTTGCGATGCGAGTGAAGGCGGGTTTTTCAACTCTCTCTCATACGTTGCGATGTGCCGCCGTCACACGGAACGGCGGGTACTTATTTTTTGTTACTGCGCCCAGAGTTTTTTTTGTCTTCAGGCGTCATTGATAATAACGCGTTCTTTACACATTGCGGAAGTTAGAATGGCAGTAATTGTTTACGTGGTGTGATCCTAAATTTTTTTTGTAAACGAATAATGATGGCGCCCATTTGTTGGTGTATTCTGGGGATAGCACAGCTATCACTTTTGCTTTTCCAAAACGTAAGGACTAGGATTGGTCCGAGAAATGCTACCGCGCTTCGACTGAAATTTCTTTTTCGAGAAAGAGCTGCCAGCTTAATGGAGAAGATAACAATTTAATAATAATAATAATAATAATAATAATAATAATAATAATAATAATAATATTATATATGCATACTGCATACCTTTATATGATTATGTCAGCGGTGGCAAACAACATATGCTAAGTGCGAAACAGACAAAAATAGGGAAGGTAAGAACACAGTGTCACGCTTTCTTTTCTACCTTTTTCAAATACGAACCTGAGTATTGTGGAACGCTGCTATGTTGTTCGATTACACCTTTCGATAAAATTACATATTCTGTCCAATTCTTTCCTTATATTTAATTTTACTTGCATGTCTACAAATGCTTGAAGAAGTGTTTCATTGTGCTGTAATTCAATTGACGTTATGATGTGGTGCGCGCTGGTGTTTATTTATTATTTATTTATGAACACTGGAACCCTTTTTGGGTTTTAGCAGAGTGGGAACACATGTTATAAGTTTTACATCACAAGAAATACAGGCAAAGGTGTACACCTTGGCAACTTGACACAGTGGTACACAGAAGAAAGCAAAGTATATAAAAAGAAAAGCAACATCATAACGCGAAAATTTCACACACACCAAAAAAAAATGACAGCATATCCACGGGGTGAATTATGGAGAGTGGGCGAAGCTCTTATGTATTAAAGATACCTCGCCACACACCTCAATGAAACTCGTGAGTAACGGCCTCCCGCAGAATCACGGCTAGCTTCGGCCTCCCGCGCCCGCACGGCGGGGTCGCTTCTTCTAGCGCGAGCCGCCGCCGCCCTGCGCGCACGCCGCTCGGCAGCCTTGTCCATCCTCCGTCGACGAGCCTCTGTTGGCGCGCGCGCCAAAACGCCGCCGAAGAACAGGCGGTCGCAGTGGCGCGATCGTCTCTCTCTCCTTCCCTACGTGTGACGTAAATCCTGTGTTCATAAAACTCACCTTTTATTATTATCTTTTGCTACAAAACGCCCTCTAGTTTGGGGCGATTTTGCATTTCTCAGCGTATATGCATTCGTTATAGAGTACAAGTAGCGCCATCTATGGCCGGATTGTAGACTCAACGAGCGGTGGTTACAAACAAACGATAATGGGACGAACGGGTGACGCCATAAGGAGCTTCGCCCCTAAAAAAACATCACTCGAGGAATGTAGCTAAAAGGTTTAAAGATGGTTGTGACACAGCTTCGTTAGTTAGGTTTGTTCCAATCTGTAATTGTTCTTGAGAAAAATGAGTACTTGAAAGCGTTATTATAAGTTGAGAAGGGCGTTATTGTCGTTGATGCATATGTCTCCATGTGCAGTACATACTTGTCTTTGTGTAGCGCCCACTGTGAAAAATGCCTAACATTAGGCCTGCAAGCTAGCTTTTAAATAAATCCATCATTAAATAAAGATTCAATCGTGCTCGAAAGAGACACTACGCTTGAAAAGATTAGTGCGCGCAAAAAATAATACAAGATTACCCCATTACTGCTCCTTGTAACGAGTGGCCTTGCACGCGATAGATACATATTTGGAGATGAGAAATGTGGTGAGCGAAACAGGGAGTGCAAGAGTTTCAGAGATTCAATGTGACGACGGTCAGAAAGAGGAGTTAAACCAAGCATAGCCAAACGGGATGACTGCGAAAAGACTTCTATCGTCACGGCTGTAATAAAACGAATGGCCAATTTTCACAGCGTGGTACACACGAAATGCTAACCGCGCAGCTGGAACATGGAGCGTAATAACCCACAGGCGCCATTTCTAATCAGTACCAATTTTCTGCGAGCCGCATGTAGTGGTCTTTCATTCCCTTCGTGCGAGCCTGGTCGCGCCTGAGCACACGTGCATCACGTGCATGCCGATGTTCAGTACAATTCGCATATCTCCGAAACGTGCTAGTCTTATTTCGTATATTATATCATGCGCTCCTACCGCATTAATTGCTTCGCTCTTCGGGCGAAACTGATTTTTCCCATCACAACCACACATACGCATCTTTTTGTAGTTATAGCAAAACCGCTATATTTAGGCATCAGAAGCACGTGCCCACACAGTGTTCCCTTTCGTAGTTTTCTTCACTTAAGACGCACTCAATTGGAAAAACTGAAATGCATACGCAATCACGCGTAACTCTAGCGGTTCACTGAATCGGATAAATCGCTATCTTGTTCGAAAAGGCGGCGCGTAGTTTTACTTGCCTTACAGCTGTTATGCATAGCCTTTCCTGCGGGTATGCTTTGTTAATAGGTTGAAAATTTTGTGCTCATACACAACTGGACAATATATAATGATTATGCAAATGAGACCATAGATCTCATAGTGCACTATGATAGCCTGGATTAAAAGCCCCTTGCAATAAAACTAGGGACTGGGAAACCATGTGGAGAGGAAAGCTGTGTGGCGTAACTGACGAGGGTGACAATTCCACAAGCCCTTCTACTCTTACGTTGCAGTGGTGGTTTTGGCAAAAATGCGTCTATGAGGTGGAGGCTGATAGCGAGTCTGCCTTTCCTTCTGCGTAACCAGGGTGTGCTCCTTCATTCCTTCCTTCCTATCTCCTTCTCTTGCTCTCCTCCTTTATTTTTTTGTTTATTTCTTACTTCTCATTTCTTTCATTCTTTTTTGTGTTCTGTCTTTTTCGATAGTATCCTTAGCAGAGTAACAGGAGTATGGCGACTTTCGCACTTTATTTCTATACTGCACGTCAAATGATCACTATCATATAGCAGTGCGCATGCGGAAAGACTGGCCCCGCCAATGGTGGTCTAGTGGCTAGGGTACTGACCTGCTTACACGAGGGTCGTGGGATCAAATCCCGTGAGAGGCAGCTGGATTTTGATGGAGGCGAAAAGTTGAGGTCCGAGTAATGCGGGATGTCACTGCACGTAAAAGAACCTCAGGTGGTAAAAATTTCCAGAGCCCTCCAATACGACGTCTCTCATAATCACAGTTGGTTTTGGGACGGGAAACCCCAGAAATCAGTCAATAACGGCAAGACTGTGAGTAGTGTGATAGCCTCCTTGATGATTCTGGGCCTGCCCAGAGACCGCATAAACAATGGGGAGGCGCTGTCAGTAATGTTGCGCACTGCCACCGCTGCAGGAGCCACAGACGTAGAGTTTCGGTACAATTTCCATGTGCTAAGCCGCCGCGAACAGACAGGCAGCGAACTTTATTTTGGTCCTGAGAAGCAGACTCTGAAAGCCCCTTGCAGGGGAGGAGCCGCCGCGGGCCGCTGCCACGTCGGGACGGGCAGGACGTGCCTGACCGCCGCGTTGTGGGCCCCCTGGACAGTTTGTCAGCGGATCGTTTTGTGAACTCACACTTCGCTGTGCGGAAGGCGCACCATTTGCTTGTAGGCGAGCGTCTTTTTTGGGTTCCTGGAGTAGTGCGCGTCGCAACGCAACACTCTAAAAACTGCAGCCGGTTTCGCAGGAGTGAAACGACCCAGCTACTCTTGAGGGCATCGTTCTACTCTAGCAAAACGTCGGATGGAGTGAAATGTCCATACCTCTTGCGGCATGAAAGAGTAAAATGCAATTTCACTCCTGCGACACCCATGTCTTGCTCGCATTCGTAGCCGCAAACATGGCGGCTGGGGTGGGAGCGGACGATTGAAGAAGACAACAGCCGCTTTGTGAAGTGTTTTTTGATAGAACTATAGCAGCGGCCTTCCTACGACTTCTACGTACAAGATTCCGCGTGCAAACGCGTGCAGTGTACGTTTAATGAACGGTGCCTTCCTCGACTACGAGACTCAACCGACGGGAGTCATAGCGAGCTGCCTCTCCTGTGTTTTTCCCTGATCGAACGGCCGTACCTGTGCTATGTGAAACCCGCCGGCCTCGCCTCGGGTTCTTCGCTTACGGGTGCGAAACGAAGAGGAATGCACTTTCAGCGACACAGTAAGTAAGCTGTTGTGATCGTCGATGGATGGTCTCCGACGACTCAGTGGATATAACTCATACATGTAAAGAAAAAGGCTTCGCTACGACTTCGGCACCGAGCCGTATGACGGCCATGAGCGCGTCGACGGTGAAAATACCGTGACTGCGATCCGTCCCGTTCGAATGTCTGGTAAGTACAACATAATACGCTAAACACTTCTGATGGCAGGGACTATATTTCATCTGTGTGCACAATAACGAAGAACGAGGAGTGCATATTTTGTGATCGCCAGCGGTTGTTCACCGTACAGACGTGCTCGATGGACTCGTAAGGGAACGCCGTCGGAATGAAGCGGGTGGTAGCGGAGCACCCGGGTGCCGCTTTTCTTCGCTGGCGTTGATGAAATTCAGCAGCTATCATGTTAGTACGCCCTTCCTCAGGTGCATTTTACATCGCGAACCAGCACTGCGAATTCGCGTTTGCCCGTAAAATGGAATGCCAGCCCATGATAAGAATGCGTTAATCTAAAAGACATTGTATATGTTCCGCGCATTTAGATTAACAGATCTGTGTGGCGAGCGGCTACCTATGGGCCAACGCTAAATATACACCTGTTCTGCGCACACTTTTTGTTTAATGACGCAGAACAGTACCTTACCACTGGCGCTACATAGCAGGTCAAGTATAGCGGTTATATATACGGGACTTCAGTGTAAGACGGTGTATCGCGAGTGTGTGCTTTGTGCTTTGCTGTGGTTGTGTTATTGGCGTGCATGTGCGTTCGTGTCATGTTAGCCTGTAGGTTCTATGTTCAGTGTGATGTAATTAAATGCCTGCTAATTGTGGCACGGTCGGAAAACGCACTGGTTTTTTTCCTTTTTTGGCCTCTGCTACTCCCTCTGGGAGTACTAGCACCCCGCTTGGTGGTGTAGTAGAGCTCTCTTCAAAAGAGTCTTCGAATCCCTTTCGGAGGCGTCTACTACTCTCTCTTGGCGAGAGTACCGGTACCCTGCAATGGGGTTGATGCTACTCTGAAAAAAGGAGTTAAATTTGGGACACGAAAGCACTCCCCCAAAGTGAGTGCCCAGCACTCCCTTTGTTTTTAGAGTGAAGTGTCTATCATGTGTCACTAAAAGAATCATGCGGCGCCCGTGCACGGCCGCTCAATAAAAAATAGGTTTGTTTTCATTAAGCAGCCGTGGCCCGTGGTTGAGGCAAGGCACCTGCAGACCGAGAAGGACGCCGAAGCCTGCGCGGCGATATAGGTATCGAGACTACGGAAGCGCTAACTGCCGGCCCGCATATTAACACGCCAATTTACGACTTCGCTCCATTGTTCGTAGGGGGCGGTACACCTCTGAGAACCAAGAGTGCAGTGAAATGAAGGCCATGTAGTGGGGAAGCACGAACGCACGCATTGCAGTGGGACACGGCCTGAGGAAGAGGCACGAGCCCTGGTCTCGAGCTGACGACGCTGTCAAGAACTACGGCTGCTGCCATCGTCGCACCGCCTGTCCACACGCTATCCAAGACCGATAAACCCCCTTCCAAAGTGGTGGAGGTGCCGGGTAATCAAACCTGGAACTACGAAGTCGGACGCTACCCGCTATCCCGATAATGGCAGACGAACCCGTCCAGCCAGCAGCCCCCAAGCTCCTCATGTCATCGTAACCGGCGCGCTGCGGCAGCGCGACCCGCCCTTTTTCAGCGGGACCGATGACTACGATGTGGAAGACTGGCTGGCGACATTCGAGATGGTGAACGGCCACAATAAGCGGGACGACCCATCTAAGCTGCAAAACGTGCCGTTCTACTTAAAAGACGTAGCTAGCTTGTGGTACCACAACCACGAGTCCGACATCGCTACATGGAGTGCGTTCAAGAAGCGCTTTGCAGAGGTGTTCGACCGCCCCGCCATGCGCAAGCTACGCGCTGAAAAGCGCCTCCGTGCACGAGCGCAGCAGCAGGGGGAAACATTTACCAGCTGCATCGAGGACGTCGTCGACCTCTGTAGGCGCCTGAATCCATCGATGACGGAGCAAGAGAAGATTAAGCACATCTTAAAAGGCATTGACGACGATGCCTTTCAAATGCTGCTGGCAAAGGACCCACGTACCGTGGCTGAGCTTACCATCTTGTGCCAGAGCTTCGACGAGTTGCGTAAACAGCGCGCCTTAGTTCGGCGGCCTACCACGACGGACGACCTGAACGTCTTGACCATCGATGGAGACCACAGTACGCTACTGTCGCACATCAAAGAATACGTGCGGGAAGAAGTGGCACGGCAGCTCTCCTGTGTGTCGTATATGCCGAAGCCAGAAGTGCCTACGCGCGGTCTCGCACCGTCTATCCGAGACGTTATTCAGGAGCAGGTTTCGGAGGCGCTGCTATCTGCCCCTCAGCCTGCACCTGTTGCCGCACCACTCACTTACGCCGCTGCTGCTGCAAGGCCACCACGCAGCCGCAAGCGTTCGCCCCTCAGCCGCTTCGGCAGCAATCGGTACCATTTCCTAGTGTACAGCAGCCCATCGTAAACCCATGGCGGACTGATGACAACCGACCGATATGCTACGCTTGCGGAATCCCGGGTCACGTCGCACGATTGTGTTATCGGCGCTTCTCTGCAGCCCCTCGGGCACCCAGATTCCGCGACTACTCTTTTCGGCCCCCATATTACACGTCGCCTGGAGTCTACGCACGTGGCCCCCCTCCTGACTCAGACTTCCGCCCTGACTCAGACTTCCGCCCTGACTCCGACTTCCGACCAGACTCCGACTTCCGACCAGACTCCGACTTCCGACCCTCCCGCCGATCCCCCTCACCGCGTCGTCGCTCTATATCGCCTATGCGTCGGCGACCCAGCACTAACGAGACGGAAAACTGACTGTCGCTAGCTCCGGAGGCACGAGCTGCGTCGTCGGCGACCTGTGTAAGTCGTCGCTTGTCCCCCGCAAACGTAATCGAATTTTTTGTTGAAGGTGCACGAACACTTGCGCTCGTGGATACAGGTGCTACCATATCTGTGATTACTCGGAACCTTTGCCGCTCTCTTCGTAAAGTCACAACACCGCCTACAGGGTTTCTCCTCAGTACCGCAAGCGCACAGCAAATTCGCCCGGTTGGAGCATGTACAGCTAGAGCCGTCATTCAAGACGTGTTGTACACAATTCAGTTCCTTGTTTTAGCTTCATGTTCGCATGACGTGATCCTCGGATGGGATTTCCTATGCAACCATCACGCCGTCATAGACTGCGCTCACGCTCAGGTGGAACTCTCTGTATTTTGCGATGCACCGTTAGCCGATGATTCCGTACTTGGTGTCGACAAGCTTGTTGTGGCTGCTGACATTGACGTTCCCCCTCGTAGTGCTGTCGTTGTTCCTGTTTACTCTGCCGCCCTTCCCGACACCACAGTTCTGTTCACGCCGTCAGATGTTTTTAGTCGCCGCCACACCATGTCGCTACCATTTGCCGTCGTACAGCTTCACCACGATGCCTCCGGCATAGTTGTTTCGACCGCGACATCATGCCCTCTGACGTTGCACCGTAATGAGACGCTTGGCCATGTTCAGTCAGTCGATGATGGTATTATCGTGCCTATTGATACCTCCGGACCCAGTCTGACCCCTCAGCTGAACGCGTTAACACCTCGCCCTAGCATCCGTTCCACCTAATGACGCTTGGGGTAAGTCAAACGAATTTCTAAACTCGTTGAGAAGGGTCAGAGGCTGCTTACGTTGATCCGGAGCGAGGTTGCCGTCAATTGAACGGAGAAACACGTCCGAGGATATGACTTCGGTAGTATACTACCGGTAGTATACTACGGTAGTATACTATACGGTAGTATACTATACGGTAGTATACTACCGAAGTCATATCCTCGGACGTGTTTTTCCGTTCAGTTGACGGCAACCTCGCTCCGGATCAACGTAAGCAGCTTCTGACCCTTCTGAACGAGTTTAGAAATTCGTTTGACTTACCCCAAGCGTCATTGGGTCGAACAGATGCTATTGTTCACAGAATTGACACTGGTACCAACACCCCCCTGCGCCAGCGCCCCTACCGGGTATCACTAGCGGAGCGGCGTATAATTACCGAGCAAATTAACGACATGCTTCAGCGTGGCGTCATCAAGCCTTCTTGCAGCCCTTGGTCATCGCCCGTTGTGCTAGTCAAGAAAAAAGACGGCTCCATTAGATTCTGGGTCGATTACCGGCGCCTCAACAAAATCACTAGAAAAGATGTTTACCCTCTCCCGCGCATCGACGACGCTCTCGATTGTCTACAAGGCGCTGAATTCTTTTCCTCACTCGACCTACGATCGGGTTATGGCAAGTCCCAATGGCTGAGTGTGATCGTCCCAAGACAGCATTCGTCACTCCTTATGGCCTGTATGAATTCACAGTAATGCCATTTGGAATTTGCAATGCGCCGGCAGCATTTGAACGAATGACTGATAGCATTTTACGCGGTCTAAAATGGCAGATATGTTTGTGCTATCTATATGACGTCGTCGTGTTTGCCCCCGACTTCGCTACACATTTAGCTCGTCTGCGAACAATACTGCAGTGCCTTGCCAATGCTCATCTTCAACTCAACCTTAAGAAGTGCCACTTCGGGGCCCGCCAGCTCACTGTACTCGGCCATGTCGTTTCAAAAGCCGGAATTCTTCCTGATCCTGACAAACTTAGTGCCGTTGCCGAGTTTCCTAAACCAACTACAGTAAAAGAACTGCGGAGCTTTGTCGGACTATGCTCCTATTTTCGTGGCTTTGTCCGGAACTTTGCCTCCATCATCGCACCCCTTACAAAGCTGCTCGCTGACCTCTCGAATTGGACTCAGGCTTGCGACGACGCCTTTACTACATTACGGCAACTCCTTACCTCGCCACCCATTCTGCGCCATTACGACCCCAGTGCGCCAACCGAAGTACAGAGGGACGCGAGTGGTGTCGGCTTTGGTGCAGTACTCGCGCAACGCAAACCCGGCTTCTCAGAGTATGTCGTCGCTTACGCTAGCCGTGCCATCACCAAGGCGGAAGCCAACTACTCTGTAACTGAGAAGGAGTGTCTCGCTATTGTGTGGGCAATAAGCAAGTCCCGTCCATACTTATATAGCCAGACTTTTGACGTGGTGACTGATCATCACGCACTTTGTTGGTTGGCTTCCCTGAAGGATCCTTCCGGTCGTCTTGGACGTTGGGCTCTTCGTCTCCAAGAATTTGACATTCGCGTGGTGTACCGATCGGGCCGAAAGCACTCTGATGCGGACGCACTCTCGGTATCCCCTGCAATCGCCTGAAGACCCGCACACCAATGATGCCTTTCCGTTGGCTGCTCTTTCCGCCACCGACATGCCATCTGAGCAGCGTAAAGACCCTTGGATAGCCTCTCTACTGAATATTCTTCCGTCCCCCTCCCATTCTGCATACCCACGTGCCCTCCGCCGCCAAGCCAAGCATTTTACAATACGGGACGAGCTATTGTATCGCCGCAATTATCACACAGATGGCCGCAAGTGGCTGCTCGTGATCCCTAGCCACCTGAGGTCCGACATTTGCGCATACTTCCGCGCTGATCCTCAACACGCTCATGCTGGCGCCCTAAAAACGTATCAACGGCTCCGCCTACGGTATTACTGGCGTGGCATGTACACGTTTATTCGTAAATACATTCGTTCCTGCACATCGTGTCAACGACGAAAGACATTTCCTCATTCGCCCGGGCTTCTGCAGCCCTTACCTTGTCCCGCGCGCCCTTTCGACAGTATTGGAATAGATCTTTACGGACCACTTCCAAGCTCGGTCTCCGGCAACAGATGGGTGATTGTCGCTGTGGACCATCTCACCAGGTATGCGGAAACAGCCGCCCTCCCTTCCGCTGGTGCTCATGACGTAGCTAACTTCATCTTACATCATTTTGTCCTCCGCCACGGCGCGCCACGCGAACTCTTTAGTGACAGAGGGCGTGTATTTTTGTCCGAAGTCCTTCAAGACCTCCTTCGTGCATGCCGCACAGTTCACCGCACGTCTACGGCCTACCATCCTCAGACAAACGGCCTCACGGAGCGCTTTAATAGAACCCTGGGGGACATGCTCGCCATGTACATAAACGATGACCACTCCAATTGGGACGTGATCCTTCCGTTCGTGACGTACGCCTTCGTGACGTACACAGTCTACTACAGGTTTCTCTCCATTCTGCCTCCTATATGGCCGAGAACCGTGCACTACACTCGACACTATTTTGCCGTATCGCCCGGACTCCTCTGAATTCAGTCGTGTTTCTGAAATTGCCAACTACGCCAAAGAGTGTCGTCAGCTGGCCCGCTCGTTCACTGCGGACAACCAAGCCCATCAAAAAGATCGCCAAGACCGCGATATCTCTGTCGAGGCCTTCGCCGTTGGCTCCCACGTCTGGCTCCGGTTACCCTTCCGTCCGCCGCGGTAGCGTAGTGGTTACGGTACTCGGCTGCCACCCAAAAAACGCGGGTTCGATCCCGACCGCGGCGGTCGCATTTGCGATGGAGGCGAAAATGCCAGAGGCCTGTGTGCTGTGCGATGTCAGTGCACGTTAAAGAACCCCAGGTGGTCTAAATTTCCGGAGCCCTCCACTACGGCCTTTCTCTCCTCTCTATCTCTTTCACTCCCTTTCCCCCACCCTCACGGACGCTTAGCCGTGCTCCCTACATGGGCTGCAGAAATTAGCGTCCTTTCCTAACCGAACCACAATCAATCATCGGTTACCCTTCCACGCCCCTGGTCTCAGTCCGAAGTTTGCTCCTAAGTACCACGGCCCTTACCGCGTCATCGAGCGCCCCAGTCCCGTCACCTACGTCATCGAACCCATCAACCCTTCCACCGACAAGCGTCGTCTGGGCCGCCAAGTGGTCAATGTGAGCCGTCTCAAGCCCCATCACGACCCACTTATTGTAGCGTCACCTTGAGTCGCCAGGGCCCGTATTCACGAAAACAACTTACGACAAAAAAGCTCTTAAGAGAAAATTTCAGCCAATGCCGCTGCTGGACATATCATTAGAGACGCTTCCCGACCAATGGCAAAAAGCACTTACGAAAGAGAAGTTTTGTGAATTCGGCCCCAGGTTGGCTCCTCTTCACCGCCGGGGTATTGTTGTGGGGAAGCACGAACCTACACAGTGCAGTGGGACACGGCCTGAGGAAGAGGCACGAGCCCTGGTCTCGAGCTGACGACGCTGTCAAGAACTACGGCTGCTGCCATCGTCGCACCGCCTGTCCACACGCTATCCAAGACCAATAAACCCCCTTCCAGCCATGTTAATTTAGGACGAATTTTGCTTGTTTAATATGTTGGCTTTAACCAGACATAGATGCTAATTGTAAACTGGTGCATAAAGATATAAGGCCGGTTTTTTTCTCCGTTATGCAAGTTAGTCGGTGGTGTGGTGGTAGCGCTTCCAGCTCATATCGTCGCTTTTTGGCTAGCCGTGGGTTTGAATCCTGGCGAGTAGATCTCTTTCTGTCTAAAATGCGCGTTTATGTTTCTGACATCTGCTTCTTTTACGGAAGTACGTCACATTGGTGGACCCCGGCATAATGCACTCCCGTGTTAAAAAAAAAACGAGTCTTTATTTTCTGCTATCGCAGCGCTTGCCGTCAATACGCCATTGGTCACGGTGCGAAATGCTGAAACTACAACAGTTGACACGCCTTGTTCTTCCATATGAGTCATGTCTTCTTAAAGGTGTGGTGTGCTTGCGAGAGACGCTGTAGTTGAAGCTTAGGATATTCTGAGAGTAAGCCATAATTTCGGTCTCGTGGTACGTTGCCATAATGATAATTGCTGTGTTTTTACTCGCCGTAATGGCGATTAAGAGGCGCGCTGCAGATGGAAATGTCGACGACACGGAGCTCTTTAGCGTGCACTTGTGAAGCGTAGAGTTAGCGGGCCTTAGCTAGCAATTTGTCTGCATTGAAACACGACCGCTCAGCAGCGATTCAATCCACGTGCGCCGCATACCGTCAAAGCACCGTAAAAATTGTACCGTCCCGGCTGAGCTTAGAATTTTCAGACTCCCAGATATTTCTAGTCAATTTTTTGCACCCGACGAGTTCTAGGGTATGCGTGAATACATATAGATTTCTGCAACTTCTGGTGCGTCCGTGAGGGTAAATTGGCGATCAAGAAACTAGAAACGAATATCAGGGTCAAATAAAAGCGCACATGCACTGAACAAGGAAGGCGCGAGCAATTACGGAAAAGATACTAGAATGAAACAGTCCAGACAAAGGATTTTGAAATACATTTACAACTTGACACAGCGTAAAAGAAACACCCGGGTAGATGTCATTCTTGTCGGCAATCGAAACAGCCATGGCTGACACAAAGCAGTCGTTTGACAAAATTTAAACGATGCGGAGGAAATGCCAGAACCCATAATTGCCCGATTTAGGTCCGCGTTGCAAAAACCAGGAAGTCAAATTTGGGGCCGAATTCACAAAACCTCTCTTTCGTAAGTGCGTTTTGCCATTGGTCAGTCGGCTTCTGTAATGATATGTCCAGCATCGGGACTGGCTGAAATTTTCTCTTACGAGCATTTTTGTCTTAAGTTGCTTTTGTGAATACGGGCCTTGATTCGGAGTCGTCAACTATGTCGTTTGTCATAATCATATCATGGTTTCGGCGCATAAAAAAACGCAATTATCACAAGTACGAAACGCACAAACTACAAAACGTGCTGCGCACAAGGAGGCCTGGTTTAATTACTCCCGCATTCGACAGAGCCGAGAACGGTTTGTGCACTGTTCGATGTTCTCACAATGCAATATTCACAGACATTCTCGGAACCTCGGGAACATTACACGCAAATCGCACATGCATTATGCGTGCCAAAAGCACCGTGGAATCACAGTCGCTCGACGTTAAGGTTACGTCGACATGCGCAGCACACATATGATTCATGCAACACGACGACAACGGAATACACCAACATACACGACAGCGACTCTGCTACACTGTGATGCCAGCGGAAGGAACACGGGTGCACGCTAGCTCTTTGCAGCAGCTAGTCTGTATCAGTGGCGCTATCTCTCGGTAGAAACACCAAAATGGAGAGGCAAGGAGCGACGGCAGCTAGAGCACCGTTTCACAGGCACAGAATTGAGTGGTCGACTTCCTCCTCTGACCTGGCCGACGGTGAACATTCTTGGTCCGTACACAGCCGCACTGTTAAAAAAAGAGGAGCTTCGCCCCTAAAATTACAGCATATCTACGGAGTGAAAGATGATGAGTGGGCGAAGCTCGGGACGTTCATCGTAGATCGTGCGGAGTTCCGGATTAATTTAGTTAAGGCGCACGCCACGAATCCCCATAGTTCAACTATGCACAAGTGAAATCTCCCACCGGCACTTCATTGGAAGTCAAGATCCAGTGCCTGTATGTATATAAATGGGTTGCCCGTGAAGCCTTCTCCAGCGCGAGCAGTCGGTATTTCTCAATCAAGAAACTCGCTAGGAGACGCTGCCTGCGCCAGCGTTGTCTCTCGCGGGTGAGGGCACGTTCTCCTTCTTTGCGAGCTGGTACAGCGTTCCTCTAAGAAAGAGCATTTCCATAGCCAACGCGCGCCTGTCGCTCTCTGTCGCAGAAGACAGCAGAGGCACGCGCCGGGAGAGAGAGATAAAGGCACGCGCCAGGAGGCAGGCGCCGAGGCGAACGTCGAGGTCGAGTGCGTGCCTCCCGGCACGCGGGTTACGCCTGACGATTGACGCGTGACAGAGACACGTGTGTGGAAATTGCACAAACCTTCCACAAGTTGGTGTTACAAGGTTTAGCAAGGTTCCATTGCAGAAGTAGGAACTGACACTTTACTTGAGGAGCAGGCTTAATAATAATAATAATAATAATAATAATAATAATAATAATAATAATAATAAAAATAATAATATTAATAAAGAAATGGAGTGTTATATGCCAATGAAAACAATTATACTTTAGTACTTGGAGGGGATCTGAACATTGACATGCTCACAACATCTAACAAACAAACCGACTTTTCCAACCTGCTTCTTTCATACAGCCTCTCGAATGTTATAGCTACCCCAACTCGCGTTACAGCCACTACAGCGACTTTAATTGATTTATTTATAACAAATTCTGTTGATATACTACATCATGGTACGATTAGTGTTACGATTAGTGATCATTTGCCAATCTATTTGATTACTAATGTACAAACTAAACAAAAACACTCAGAGGAAAGAGATATTTACTTTCAAGACATCAATCCACGATCTCTTTCTTGCTTTTGTGAAGAAATAAGCTTGTTAAGCTGGAATGATATACTGTCTTGTCCCTCACCTGAAAAGGCTTATGACCTCTTCATTGATACCTTGTGCTCAGTATATCGTAAACATTTCCCTTATAGACAAGCAAAAAAAACCAAAACAAGCTCGCAAACCTTGGATTTCCTTTAAGCTAATCCAAATGATAAAGAAAAGGAATGCATTGTATCATTTATTCGTGTGTACTCGTGACCCTGGTGTGTTGAAGGAGTTTAAAACATTCCGTAATCGCTTGACAAAGTTGCTTAAACAGGCCAAACGTGACTATTACTACTCCATGTTTGATGGCATTGTGGATGTAAAGCAGATGTGGAATAAGCTGAATTCTGTCCTGTCACGATCGCGGCCCGCCTCCACTGCTAATGAGCTTAAAGTAGGAAGCGAGAGCTTTAAAAATGAAGCCCTAGCAAATAAATTTAATGAATATTTTCTATCATTGGCTGAAAGCACTCATGATCAAGACGCGTTGACGTATTTACCCAACCCCCTCACACATTCATTGTATCTATATGAAACTGATGATAATGAAATTATAAACGTGTTCAAAAAAATTCAGGCGAAGCAAAAGTGAGGATGTGAATGGGCTAAAGTCGGAACCAATCTTTCATGTCATCGATCTGATCACACCTTGCCTCACTCACATTTACAACATGGCATTAACGTCTGGCATTTTTCCTCAACAGATGAAAGTTGCAAGGGTAACTGTGGTGCACAAAGGTGGTGAAAGAGGAAATTTAGGCAATTATAGACCGATATCAATTCTTCCTTTATTTTCCAAAGGTTTAGAGAAAATTATTCTCCTCAGAATGAGCTCTTTCTTTGACAAGCATTCTGTAATAACGTCGTCACAACATGGGTTCAGATCAGGCTGTTCGACTGAAACTGCTCTTCTTAAGCAAAAAGAAATAATTTTGAACAGTATTGAGGCTAGGAAACTAACACTGGGAGTATTTTTAGATTTCTCAAAAGCTTTTGATAGAATAAACCATGCAACCCTATTAGATAAATTAAATTGTTACGGCATACGCGGAATTGCTTTAGACTTAATTAGAAGTTACATAACAGATAGAAAACAATCCGTATCAATAAATAGACATTACTCTTCGTTAAAACCTATTAGGCAGGGTGTGCCTCAGGGCAGCATACTTGGCCCACTTTTATTTATTATATATATAAATGATATTGTGAATGTTGATGATTCAATTAACTACATTATTTACGCGGATGATACCAGTTTCTTTGTTTTAGGGACCAAGGATGACGAACTTATACATTTGGCAAATGAAGTACTAAGAAAAATATATAATTGGTCGGTAAAAAACTCACTTCAGCTCAATTGCTCTAAGACAAAAGCAGTGCTTTTTAGATCGAAATCCACGCCTTGCGATCTCACGAAGTCTCTTACGCTAAATGATTCAAAAGTAGTACTCTCCGCGTCGGCTAAAACATTGGGTGTTATTTTTCATGAACTGATGACTTGGGACCACCATACCGATTACTTAAAATCTAAGCTTTCCAAAGCCTTAGGTATGTTGCGCAGATGCCAGAAACTGCTACCAATACAACAGAAACTCATGATATATAATGCACTATTTGCTTCGCATCTGCGCTATTGCCACCTCGTTTGGTCAAACAGCACAAAACAATCTTTAGATCATCTAGTCACACTGCAGAAGCAAGCCTTACGGGCTATTGCTGATGTACCTTACAATGAACACTCGCGTGATCTGTTTTTGAAGTTTAAAATTATCCGAGTTGACCAGTTTTATGAGTATCAGCTTATGAGTTCTTTTAAACATGAAATGACTAAGGGCAGTACTCATATGAGAAATATCGCTAACTTGTCAATCAACCAATCATCTCGCTTAAACCGACACACAGAACATTGGGCAGTTCCGCGACCACGCA
Source organism: Hyalomma asiaticum (assembly GCA_013339685.2). Taxonomy (NCBI): domain Eukaryota; kingdom Metazoa; phylum Arthropoda; class Arachnida; order Ixodida; family Ixodidae; genus Hyalomma; species Hyalomma asiaticum. The sequence goes on from CM023486.1 coordinate 23,537,152, forward strand.
CAAACTACAGTTTTCAAACTCTCTCCTACTGTCTTCCTTCAACATTAAACAAATATAAACTATGCGGTGACAACATACGTCATCTTTCTAAAAAGACATTGTGTCAACTAATTTTACGAATACCAACCTAGCTTCTGTGAAAATGTGTGTTTCTTACTGAATTTTTTTTATCGCTTTGCTTTGTGTATTCCTATTTTATTATTGCGACAAGTGAGAATTCTTGTTAATGTTGCTGCTGCTGTTATTGTTCGGGGAGGTGGGACCAGTCAAGCTGCCTATATGCAGCTTTTATCCCACCATCCTTTGCTGTTTAAACATGTTTTGTATCTATGTGGCAATAAAGTTCACTTCACTTCACTTCAAGGTCACCGCATGTGCATCAGGCACGTAAGGCGAGCCCGAATTTCGAAGCCCTGGTGTTCAAAATGCACATTGACAATGCGGACTTCACGGGCCTCTAACGTTCTGCATCGGTCAAAATTGGACTAAGAAACCCGGGATCGAGCCCACGTCTTGCGGCTCAGCTTCTGAGCACCGTAGCCACTGTAGCCTTGCGGCGGCCCTATGTAGGGAGGGTAGTACCAAAACAAAAGGAAAAAAATGATAGATCCCACGTGCAGTGGGAATCAAGGAAATGCGAAGCACGCATAAGGCACGTAAAATGGATTTGCATTTTTGTCTCGATATACCGAGTTTGGTACATATGAAGTTAACGAAACCGCCACAAGAGCACCAAGACTGTGGCATGTAAACCATGCCGCTCATACACGCATGTCATGATTCTAACGTTATACTTGTCATTTACGTTTGTCATGCAGTCGTGTTGTGACATAGCAATTTTAGTATACATCCCTTTAAGGAAACGAGTGGCATGTAGATCATGCCACTAATCACATGCATGTCACGAATTTCATGTTATGACCTGTCATTTATGATCGTCATGCAGTCATGTTGTGCCAAACCAATTTTCGTATAGGCTCCGTGCAGTCGAGTTTTCCATGTGCGACATCAGCGCCAAATGCACTACCTGGCGGAGAGAAGAAGCAAAAATTGGGCAGACTGTGACACGGAAATACGCGAACGCGATGCGCGTCTCCAACTCTATAGCAGCAGCGACCGCCCGTCCCACCTTCTTTCATTTCCTTTGAGACGCTCGCTCCAAACCTGCGCACGGCCGGTCTGGACGCGCGCGCTCGCTCTCTTTTACGGCCTGCGCACGGGGGGCTGTTGCTACCTATCGCCGCAACTTGGCGGGGGCGCTCCGAGCCAACCCTCTCTAAACCAGCTCCCGGCCGTAGCGGAGGCTAGCGCGCGCTGGGAATGCTCGGCCTCAAACTTGCCGTGTCACTTTCTGCATGGTACCAATGCGATGAGAATACGGTAGCAAGCATATATATGGCAACTCTGGTGCTTTCCGCTTTTCCGAGGGAGAGGCACAAGCCACTGATTCGCCCGCTTCTGCTGCTCGTGAGTGCACTTACCGATGCGCGTCGCGCCCAGAAGGCTCGGCCGCATGATTCGTCACCGACCGTCAGAACAAATGACACGTACGAAACATTCTTTTTTTGAAAGAAATTGGTTTCCAAAACGTTTACGTCAAATGCACATATGCCAACCATTAATGTACTTGAAAATGATAAAATATGGTCATTTTTATTCAAACTGTCGCAATTCTTGCTTTATTATTAAAATAAATACCTCGAAAAGGGGAAAGTCACACTCCCCACAAGTAGCCGTGAGTCTTAATCACAGCAGAAGGAACATAATAATAATAATAATAATATTAATAATAATAATAATAATAATAATAATAATAATAATATAATAATAATAATAATAATAATAATAATAATAATAATAATAAAACTCGCACCACACCACGCTGAGTCCCTGGATGCATATAAATTCCCAAGCTCTCACGTGTCCAGACGCGGTCTTCAGCGTGCAAGTAAAGAGATGAGAAAAATCTTTTTATGTAATAACGTACGCCGCAGGCGAAGAAAAATAAAGAACTTTCACAGAAACCGTTCAGCATCATACAGAATGTTGTCCTTGGTACTAAAATAATATAATGCACAAGAAGAACTGAAAAAGAAAAGAAAGCACTGCTGGTAAAACACTGTCGTGATGCTTACAGCTAGTTTAAAGTGGTCCAATCGTTCACAGCCGTAAATGTTTCCGCGTGGGCTTGTGAATATAGCCAGAAGGCTTGTCATTCTGATATGTTAACTTTTTTGTGTAGTTCACAGAAGAATCCGGAGAAACTTTCAGAGATGATGTGCGCCGACACTCTGGCGTGACTCTTGTCCACACCTTCCGGATAGTCCAGAAGCGGCGAATCTTCAAGATATGACTGAACAGTAAATTGGCAGTGTCCTCGAGGATTTTCTTTCGGTAAGATATTTCACTGCCTTCTCGAAGAACGTCACAACCTCATATGATGTTCCGTGAAACATTTTGACAATCACACAATTGAGCGGTTCGCCACAAGGCTGAGCAAATCCGTCTCATTGTATAAACTAAGCAGAAGGACGCACTTCGGGACATCTGCATCAGCATGCCGTCTATCATCCGAAAACTGCGTTTGTTTATGAAGGACGCCGTGGTGGAAGGGTCCGGGAATTTCGACCACCTGGTAATCTTTAGGGTGCACCTAAATCCAAGCGCACAAGCCCCAAGCATTTGCGCCTCCATCAAATATAAGATGGTCAGTTTGACCAACCAGCCAACCCATTGGTCGAAATTTCCGGAGCCCTCCACTACGGCGTCTCTCATAATCAGATCGTGGTTTTGGGACGTTAAACCCCACTAATCAATCAATCAACCCATTCTTGTTGCTAGTAGCACTGAGTGTGCCTCTTCTTTTGCCGAGTGCATGAGTACCTAGAAAGCCAGACTGTCCCCACACGCACCTGTACTGTACGCACCTGTACTGCTTCCACCACTTTCTACATGCGGAAAAAATAATTAGCACGGTAAAGTGGCCGGGAACAGCTGGTTTACCATACGAAGCGCATGCAGAGCAACGCGCTTTGGGGGGTTGGCTCGCGACGCCCTCGCGCGGAACGCGCCGTCGTCTTGTATAGAAACAGATCCATTGTAGTCGTGGCAGCTGCTCAGGCCGTAAAAGAGAGAGCGAGCGCGCTCGTCCAGACCGGCCGTGACCTGCGGCAAACTGTTCCAAAGGGCGACGCCGCGAGCGTTCGTGTGGTTCGCAGCACGCCCTGAAAGCAGCGAAGAAACGCGCGCGTCGCTGTCGCCACGGTTTCCACCGTGCGCGACTGAGCCGTCCGACGAGAGCTACGTAGCGCCCTCTGGTGAGTAGACGGAGCCCATACATCCCATTAACGAAACGGCAGTATATAGCCTGGACCATGGCATGTAAATCATGTCGGTAATGACAGGCGTGTCATGAATGTAATGTTATGACCTGTCATTTATGTTCGTCATTCTGTCGTGTTGAGCCATAGCAATATGGGTATACGTCCCATTAACGAAACGCCTGGCATGTAAATCATGCCGCCCATGACATGCATGTTCTGCTTTTCACATTTTGACCTGTCATTCATGGTCGTCATGCAGTGATATTGTTGCATACCAATTTTCCTACACATCCCACTACGAAACGGCCAAGAGAGCACCAAGACCGTGGCAAGTAAATCGTGTCGCTCATGACGTGCATGTCATGATTTTCATGTTATGACCTGTCATTTACGTTCCTGATTCAGTCATCTTGTCGCATGCCAATTTTCCTATACATCCCGTTAACGAAACGCGTGGCATGTAATCATGTCCCTCATGACATGGATATCATGATTTTCATGTTGTGACCTGTCAGTCATGTTCGCCATACAGTCATATCATGGCATACCAATTTCGTATACATCCCATTAACGAAACGGCCAGGATCAGAGCACCAAGACCGTCGCATGTAAATCATATCACTCATGACATGCATGTCATGATTTTCGTGTTATGACCTGTCATTTATGCCTATGATGCAGTCATGTTGAGGCATGCCAATTTTGCATATACGGCCTATTGACGAAACGCATGGCATATAAATCATGTCATTCATGACAGGCATGCCATGATTTTCATGTTATGACCTGTCATTTATGTTTGCCATGCAGTCATATTCTGGCATACCAATTTTTGTACACATCCCATTAACGAGACGACCAGGAGAGCACCAAGATTGTGACATGTAAATCATGCCGCTCATGACGTGCATATCATGATTTTCATGTTATGACCTGTCATTTATGTTCGTCATGTAGTCATGATGCGGCATACCAATTTTCGTAACCATCCGATTAGCGAAACGGCCAGGAGAGCACAATATCGCAGGCGGCTTCATAGATAGATAGATAGATAGATAGATAGATAGATAGATAGATAGATGGATAGATAGATAGATAGATAGATAGATAGATAGATAGATAGAGAGAAACGCTCAAACTCGCCGAAGTTTTGCTAAGAAATGCGTGGGATTTAAAAGGTTGGCAGATCCCACGTGCAGGGGGAATCAAGGAAATGCGAAGCACGCATAAAGGAACGTAAAATGGATTTGCGTTGTCTCGCTATACCGAGTTTCGTACATATGGAGTTAACAAAACGGCCGCAAGAGCACCAAGACTCTGGCATGTATACCATGCCGCTCATACACGCATGCCATGGTTCTAACGTTATGACTTGTCATTTACGTTCGTCATGCAGTCGTGTTCTGCCATAGCAATTTTGGTATGTATCCCTTTAACGAACGAGTGGCATGCAGATCATGCTGCTAATGACATGCATGTCACGATTATCATGTAATGACCTGTCATTTATGATCGTCATGCGGTCATGTTGTGCCGAACCAGTTTTCGTACAGGCTCCGTGTAGTCGGATTTTCCATGTGCGGCATCAGTGCTAGAATGCACTGCCTGGCGGAGAGAAGCAGCAAAATTGGGCAGACTGTGACAGGAAAATACGCGAACGCGATGCCCGTCTCCAACTCTATAGCAGCAGCGACCACCCGTCCCACATTGTTTCGTTTTATTTCTTTTGAGGGCGCGCTCTCCAAACCTGCGGCAAACTGTTCCAAAGGGCGACGCCGCGAGCGTTCGTGTGTTTCGCAGCACGCCCGGAAGCAGCGAAGAAACGCGCGTCGCTGTTGCCTCAGTTTCGACCGCGCGCGACTGAGCCGTCTTACGAGAGCTACGCAGCGGCCTCTCGTCAGTAGACGGAGCCCGTACATCCCATTAACGAAACGGCACTATAGCGCCAGGACCATGGCATGTAAATCATGCCGGTCATGACACGCGTGTCATGATTATAATGTTATGACCTGTCATTTACGTTCGTCATGCTGTCGTGTTGTGCCATAGCAATTTTGGTATACGTCCCATTAACGAAACGCCTGGTATGTAAATCATGCCGCCTATGACATGCATGTTATGCTTTTCATGTTATGACCTGTCAGTTATGTTCGGCATGCAGTCATATGTTGCATGCCAATTTACTACACATCCCACTAACGAAACGGCCAAGAGAGCACCAAGACCGTGGCATGTAGATCATGTCGCTTACGACATGCATGTCATGATTTTCATGTTATGAGCTATCATTTACATTCGTGATGCAGTCATCTTGTGGCATGCCTATTTTCGTATGCAATCCCGTTAACGAAAACCGCGTGGCATGTAAATCATGTCGACCATGACATGGATATCATGATTTTCATGTTGTGAACTGTCAGTCATGTTTCGCCATGCAGTCATGTTGTGGCATACCAATTTTCGTATACATCAAATTAACGAAACGGCCAGGAGAGCGCCAAGACCGTCGCATGTAAATCATGTCACACATGACATGCATGTCACAATTTCATGTTATGACCTGTCATTATGTTTGCCATGCAGTCATATTGTGGCATACCAATTTTTGTATACATCCCATGAACGAGACGACCAGGAGAGCACCAAGACTGCGACATGAAATCATGCCGCTCATGACATGCATGTCACTAGTTTCATATTATAGACATGTCATTTATGTTGGTCATGCAGTCCTGTTGTGGCATATCAATTTTTGTATACATCCCATTACGAGACGACCAGAGAGCACCAAGACTGTGACAAGTAAATCATGCCGCTCATGACACGCATGTCATGATTTTCACGTTATGGCCTGCTATTATGTTCGTCAGGCAGTCATGTTGTGCTATGCCAATTTTCGCATACATGCCATTAGCGAAACGGCCAGGAGAGCACCAAGACCGTGGCATGTAAATCATGCCACTCATGACATGCATATCATGATTTTCATGTTATGGCCTGCCATTTATGTTCGTCATGTAGTCATGATGTGGCATACTAATTTTCGTAAACATCCGATTAGCGAAACGGCCAGGGGAGCACAAAATCGTAGGTGGCTAGATAGATAGATAGATAGATAGATAGATAGATAGATAGATAGATAGATAGATAGATAGATAGATAGATAGATAGATAGATAGATACGCTCAAACTCGCCGAAGTTCGCTAAGAAATGCTTCGCATTTAAAAAGCAAGGTAAACGTTCATGCAGAGTACCAAGAGTACACATTACATTGAGCTTTGAGCTCCTTATGGACCCTCATGGGCTTTTTCCCCTTCTAATAGTCAAGCACTTTGGGACGCAGCGCAATCTTTGGTATTTGCCAATATGGAAATTTCTCCAATCATTATATCCAATTTTGTCGTGTTACACTGCATACTGTATACGTACGTGTAGTTCTCCTAGAAATGCACGAAGCAGACGCAATGTGATAAGAGCATATGGATCACTTCAGTCTAGAACCGCTCGAAAACAAGCACTTTGCGTTGATAGGTGTCGCAACGCGGGAATTTCAAATCAGAATACCTGGATTAGAAAAACAGATCAAAGGTAGCAGATCCAAAAGAAAGCAACCTATTGCGCATGGCTCTTCATTTATCCAGGTTCAAAAGAGCAGTCTAGATATGCACTTCTACAGGGCAGTTCCATGTTCGTTTGTTGTCAGTGGTGACGTAATGTCTGCGACGATGATCAGCTGTGAACGCAGAGAGGGAGTGGCGAAGGTCGAAACGGAGAAAGATCTTTCTATGTGATACGACGTATTGCATTTGTCAGCACATAACTTGGAACAAATGCATCAAAATATTTGACGCTGTCTCACTCTTCTCCAATTTGTATGACGCCTTAGAGCCCTGACTCTCGTTAGTCTATTTGCTCTGTAGGAAGCCTCACTGCACCTTGATCGCTATAGAGGTCAATATGTAGTGCAAAAAAAAATGTCGCAGCGCCGTCGACCCGTCCGACGGTAGATATTACCAATCGGGTTTAATCAGGCAGTATCCCACGGTGTATGCTCTTGTGTATTGATGGTCGTCAAGTAAGACGGATCATGATCAGAGACAACACTCATTACCGTCCTAAAGAGCCAATAAAAAACTTCCTTGAGCGGCCAGATGATGCCAGGTACTTCTCTCTCTGACGTTCGGCAACGCACTAGTGTCGGGTTGAATCGGTGGCTAGGAAAAGCTGTCGGCATTTCTTTTCCACCTTTTGTAATTTGGTCTAAACCGACGCAGGCCGCAGCTGCTGACGCGTCAGTGAAAAGTCGGTATGGCTGATGCAGGAGTCTTTATCTCGGCGACATGACACAAGGCTGCCTTTAGGTTTTTGATTGCGTGTGTATTTTAGTGCTCATGCTTGTATTTGAGACACTTCGCCTTGTTAAAGGGGGAAGCGGGCGTGCTACATTCAGTGCAGTCCGAGGCATAATAATGATAATACCCGCAAAGCCGCGAAAGGCTACGCCATCTCTTCTTAGTACGTGGTGGTTAGGGACCTTCCATAGCAGCTACCTTTTCGGGGTCCAGACCATATGTTCCGCAGCCGACCACATGCCCGACAGAGAAGATATGCGTTTTTGGTACCTGACATTTTACAGGGCTCTCCTTCGGGACGGCGTCGCTTAGAAGCTTCGGTACAGTGTCTATATGTTGGAGGTGCTCTTACCACGTGTCCGATAAAAATTACTATATCATTCAGGTATCCTTAGCATAAAAAATTTTGAGGGATGAAAGCAGTGCATCCATCGTTTGGTGAAAAGGAGCCGCGGTGTTCTTTAACCCGACTGGCAATACTCTCAACTCGTACTGACGCGTACTGCCCCTCGTCTGTCGCCAAAAGGGTGAGATGCTTCCTTTTAAACCATCGGTACCTGCCAATACCCTTTCCTTAGTTCGGCCACGGTTAGGAAATTCTAGCGGCCAACTCTGAAAAACAGCGCCTGTGGACAAGTCATAAGAAGCGTGTCCACCGGACCCTATCGAAAATTCTCTCTTGGTGGTTGCTGGAATTCGTGGTGGTTAAGATGGAAATATTAGTGGATATGGTGGAAAATAATGACGGATATGCTGGAAAGCGTGATGGCAAAGATGGCTCATGGTGGTGAATAGTGGATGCATTTGGTGGAAATTGTGGCTGACGGTGGTGATGGCGAACGTGTCATGCTGTACTGCTTGCTGGAAGACGGTGGCGTGGTGGAGTCACGGAGGTGCCATGATGGCAAGCTTAGCGGTTGTGGACAGCGAGATGGTGGCATGGTGGAGGAATGAAGGTGCCATGGTGGCACACTGGTGGCTGTGTACAGAAAAATGGTGGCGTGGTGGAAGCATGGTGTTGCGGTGATGACGAGCGTGGTGGTTGTGGGAGAAGGTGGCTGCATTAGCATACCTGGGTTGGTAGTAATCATTGGCAGTAAAATGTTTAGGGTCTATAGTTGGTGCGCGATTAATGAATACGTTTAGAGTGCCCGAGAAATGCGGGACTCGGTTCTTTGAATTGCGTGCAACGGCCTGTTCGTCAATGCCGTTGTAGATTCTACGCCTATTGCACCTGAAACAGCATTATTCCGATCGGGCTGAGCTTTCCCTCTTCGCGAACGTGTGCCCTTACTAGGGGTAATGGTAAGCGCATATGTGCAACATTCTATGTTGAGAACACGCGCCAGCACTCGTGCTGCATAGGAGGACGGCAGCAGCTGTCCTGGAAGTGCGCGCCCCGTTTATACACATATCACTGGTCACTGTAAGTATGCTAGTAAATGCTGCAGGGATGTACTGCACGACGGCTACTCTTAGTTACG
>CM023486.1:23546411-23763273 GCA_013339685.2 Hyalomma asiaticum
TTAATCATATCACAACAACAACACAACGACAACACAACAACCAACAACAACAACAAAATAAAATAATATATAATAATAATAATAAAATAATAATAATAATAATAATAATAATAATCATAATAAGCGGTTATGTGCATACGACCAAATAAAAAGGAAACTCAGTGTAAAGAGCACTTCACAAGCCATCGCTTTGGAAGAAATATTGCAATATTATATGATCGAAATCTCATAAAGGAACTTACGGTAGGCACTCATAAAAATGCAGGTCTGTAGCACGAAGACAGATAAGAAAAAAAAACGCTGTACAACCTTTTCGCTTACTTCTTTCTGTAAATAGGAATATAGATCCATTCGGCATTACTATCTTCGAAAGGCGCCAATTACCGCACTCGATTCCCTCACCTCTAGCGGAGACTTGCAAATCCTGTCCATCTGGCGCCGAATACAAAGCGTCACAAATTCTGATGAGCGCCTATTCACACTGCCATATATATAGTCTTACTAATAACTCTGGTGCATTACGGCAAAATTTAGGCCCTTCTTTTAGGCAGTGTAGAAGCTCTCTGGAAGACATAATTTAGGTGCTCTAAAAGCGTAATTTAATGGGTTTGATGCGGGACCGTTTAATTACGTTTCGTTTAGAACATGCCTCCCAAGTGCCACAGCGGCGTCAGAAAAAAAAATGAAATGAGGGTATGAGCGCGTGACCCCGCAGTTTAATTCTGTAACCTGGGAGCGTTTTCACTGCACAAAGATTTTAGAGAGTCCACTCTTGAAATGGAATTCACCACGTAAAGCTGCTGTAATCACTTTCTGCTCACAATAAACCTCAGTCCCCGCAACGCGAACATCAAAAGAAATTGAATCAGCAATAGTAGAGCTAATTTCGTAAGCGTAATATATTTATAGTAGAGGGAACGATAACTCCATTAAGGAATGGCTCAATATAGAACACGCAAGCTGCGCTTCATAGAAACAGCAGGACTCTGAGAGCCAGTGGGAACTACAATCCACGCGCCCTCTGAGGTCTTGCACCTCTAGGTTATCCTCTTTTCTTTGCGATATTTAATGCTCCCGAGGAGAAATCCATTACTCAAATACGGAAGTGAATTTGCTCTTTGGCTCCTCAAGCATGTGTCTTCTCGAATGAGATTTTTTACAACATCCTTTTTTCTTGAGAAAGTAAAGGTTCATCTCGAAAGGAAGGATGTCTTTAAGGGGAAACATCACACTAGAAGTTTAAATCTTCAGGTTGTAGTCGACATAAATATATAGCTAAAGTTCTGGCGGCTTTGAGTGTATCTTAAGCTTGCACAAACCTGCACTTGCTCGGGCTTTTGCAACACCGTGGCTAACTTTGATCTCCAGGTGCATTTTTAGGGACAGAATAAGACGTACCCTTATGCTCTCCCGCACTCGCCCACGCTTCCTTGATTTCTGAGTGTGAGTTGTCAACTCACAATTACCGTACAGCACTGCCGAAGTTAGGATGTATACACAGGCTTACTGGGAGGATGCATCATATTTTCTAGGTTATCGCCAAAATAAAGGCAGCATCGAGAAGAGAGGCTTTGTTCTTAATATGGTTCGTTACAGTATTATATGAGAGATAAGGTACCTTTCGCATGTACGCAGTGTAAACTAAATTAATAAATGGCTCTTACGACTGTTGGCCCTGGTTACCGGTGTTGCGCAGCAATATTAACGGCGCCCGAACAAAAGCGACCGCGTCTTCGTTACACTGGATGTTTGCCACGCTGCGTCGACAAGCGGCTAAGCAGACGGTGCGTTTGCCTGTTTCCGTAAGAATGCTAACACAGCGTCCATGAACTTATTGCGCAAACTGAGAGCATGTGGACACAATTCATGCTATCTTAAATGTTTCGTGTCGTCTCTGTATAATCCGTGAATTTGTGTTCCTCCGACTCTGTAGTGACAAGAGATGCTATTACGTATACACTACACTCTAAGCCGCAAAGGACGAAAACCGGAGTAACCGCACCAGTTAGTCCTCGCTACCAGCGGTTAGTATGGGGCGAGAATAACTGAAAACGATGCGTGTCGTGCGCAAATCTCATGGTCGAAATGTTTCGTCCTTACTTTCAAGGGGACTAACTGAAGGATCAACGGTGGCATTTCATCTCTCTACGCGTCGCTGTTAGTCCCTCTGGCATATATGCTTCGGCATATGCAATTGTTTTTCATCTACCGCCGGTGGCTAAGTGGTCGTAGCCTGCTGCAGCGAAGCACGAGGTCGTGGTTGCGATTGTCTGTAGCAACCGCTACATTCCATGTGGTGGTGGAGTTGCGGGGGCAGAGAGAGAACAACTTTAATAAAATAGAGGAACCCCCTTCCTGGCCCACGGAAATCGAACGTTTATGCAATGTCTCCTGGAGCACATCAAGGGGGCCCTGGTGGTTAGAATTAATACGGAGACCTCCGCTGCATTCAGAAGAACTGGACACCGCGAATTCGACACAGGACAATAAAAAAACAAAAAAAAACACACTGAAGCAAACAGTCCAATGTCGAATCCGTGCTATCCTATATTTAGTACTATGAACCAATTAGCGCCCAGCTATGAATTTCGTCGATATACGCTGCAACGTATATTGGTCGAGAGAGGAGGTGATTTGCTTTGGAGGCCGTCTTCCTAAGATCTTATCCTCCCTCACCCCCTTCCCTCCATTGTCTGTCTCTTGAAGGACCTTATATTGAACGCTACCAAAATAATCTCATTTTAGTAACAACTTCATTTTACTTAGGATGTCGAATTCACAACATTTATCTTTTGTACAACGTTTGCTACCATGGCCGACTGGGATTACGAATGACGTATAGCATCAGTGCTGTCTGAAATATTCTCTTGTGGATATTTTTGGCCGAACACACTTTCGGGAATACTCGCCTTGCACGGCGCATAAACCGATCTTGTCATTATACTTATAACCCTTACTAAAGCAGCCATCTATTACCTAAATCTGCAGGCAAGCGTGTCTCTTCAGGCACGAAATGCGTGGCGTTCATGATCACAATCTACACGGAAGCTCTGAGAAAAATATTCTCGCTGATTCCGTGTATATACGGCATGATTTTATAAACAGCGACTTTATTATGGCTGATATCACTGCATATCAACTAAGATAAAAACACAGGTAAAGCCTGTCACGCATGTCAACTACTGAAGGCACGTGAAACCTTTATGTGCCAGTCAAGGGAAACTGGTAGAGGTAGAAACAACTTTATTTTGGAGGCAGAAGGGGTAATTTGCAAAAAGCACAAACAAGAACGCGTCCCTAGGAGAGCGCTCACCCCTCCGGCTGAGGGGCGCAGACGGCGAGCCCCTTTGTGTAGCGAAACTCACATCAAGTTAGTCACGGTAGGCAGTCGCGGTGCGTGCCTGCACGTGCAGCGCTGTAAAAGATGGTGCTCGGGTTTACTCTGTGTATTTCCGCGACCAAAAAGCAGTCCGTTGCTCGCGGGAGCGAAAAACAATAAATGCCTCAGTCGCAGCCTCACGTCATAATACAGTTCTGATCAGCTTAACAAAACACGCTCGTAATTGCAGGGGAAACAATCGAAACGTGCCAGTCTGTGTTTTGTGTAGCTCGTTTGTGTGTCGGAGCGATACACCTCTCCTTTTCTTTACGGACTACTTGCGTAGCCTTTCCAGCGTTGCAGTCAGTGGTGGCGACAGGACACTGTCAACATGCGGCAGAATTTTTGAGAAGTGTACGCGCGCGGTCGTGGTGGGACTAGGGTGGCCGAAGGGTGATGTTACTAAGATGGTGTTTTCTGCAAGCACACGGACACGCCGAACGAGCCCACCAGTGCTTTCAGCAGAGATCAGCGTAGCGAGGAATCGACAGCCCGTTGCTTTTTCTATGGACTATCGGCTCGCACGCCACGGATAAGACCACGTGTTAGCAAGTACTCTTACGGCTCATCGAACTTCCTATCTCTTCTAATCGCGCGTTAAGTATTGCTCATTCTCCTTGTATGTTTTGTTAATAGGGTTTGCTTGCATGTTTTTTTTTCTTTAGCCCTCTGGCCCTTTCGATTTTCTTACCAAAGAGGCACACGTGGGAGACGTTTATTCTTTTCATTGGAATCTTACCTTGATCTTAGCCATGTGTGTGTGTGTGTAGATCATGCAGATGTAAAACATGCAGGACGTTCTATAGCTCGTAGTCTTTTCCTCCCATTACATGCTTTCTCATGCCCCTAGTCTTCAGTGTTGTGCGTACCTATTGAGGTCATGTGCTTGTTATGCTCGTAGTCTGTGTGTGCCTACTGCAGACGCAAGTTTATGAATATGAATCCGCAGCAGATACACGCAGGCTACATTTTTTACAATTGCGGTTTGCATTATTGCGTACCAGCGTCTTTTGATCGAGCTCAATAAAAGCTGAATATCCAGTCTTTGCTTCTGTTTCAATTGCAACTCATTAGAAACAGTCAAAACAAGCTCAGTTGCAGGTCACTAGGTCCTTTCGACTGACTCAAAACATGCTTAATTGGAACGCAAAAGGAGACTTCTAATTGAAACACGGTGGCCAATCTGTTTATGATTTCCCAATAGGAAAAGTCGATAGAAATTTAATTTGTACACAATACATCTTATGGAGGAAACTCAATACAGCATGAATTAAATCTCTATAAGCATTTTTGTAAGGATAGCAATTTAAAGGAGCAATGATTTGAACTGAGCAAGCAACTAGCTGAATGTTCTTGTCATTTACTTCAGTGCTAGCAAAAATAAAGCAGCATGTATTTTGGCTCACTGCCACAGAACGTTTCCCTATTTCTTGTTTTTGTCTATCTATGGTGCAGTGGCATAAATCCAGAATAATCACCAGAGGGAACATGCCTTACAATGGCAGCCTCTTTGCGTTTGCGGGTATAGGTTTATTTTAGTGCCATAAATGTTACTATTATGCTTTCAAAAAAAAAGCAAGGATGGCACTCAGCACCAAGTCTTTGAACTTAACCTAACAGCACTGATCAGTGAATAGTAGAAAGGAACGTTGGTGTACTTAGCTTCTAAGTGTGGCTTGTAGGTGGGTAGCGGCATATTTCTAGTTAATATATCAGTTGGTTTAAACAAGTTCATGCGGTAAAAGGCCATTTGGAAATGGAAGACACCATTCACTTTTGTACTTTGTTTCTGCTATTCGGAAGCGCTTCTAATTTCAGAGCTCGTCTTACAGATGGTGCACTATAATTTACTGTCAAGCAATTAAAATACAGTGGTAAAAGCTCATTCTCTAGGGCGGACACTTGCAACATGTGTGTCCCCCAGCCTGAACACAAGGGGGTGAGCAACTCTGACGCTCTCACGATTTATGTGACTGCTACATTTTACAATGCTCTTAAAAATGCAGTATCCTAGGCATACTGGCAAACATGGGGCATGTAAGTGGCTGTAAGCCCATGTGCGATGAAGTACACTCATTGGTAGTGACGAATAACAATAACACTTTTATGTAACAGAGACATACATTTAATTAATGCCACACTAGCAGACTATCATGGCAGCACGTGGCTTGGAGAGATGGCTTATATTCACACCAGCACTGGATAACACTATCTTATTTTCCTGAAAAGAGTTGCGATGGAAGTCGTATCTTATTTTTTAGGGTACATGGCATGTAAATTTGGAGCAGCCATTAGTGTTTCTGAGCAAAGAAAATGCCACTTTGTAGTTGTCATCGTTTGGAAGCACATGGAAAATTAGGCCATCATCAGTAAAGCAACTCAAGTATTCATTTGTGATTGTATTACAAAAGACATTTGAATTATAAGGCATGTCAATACAATAACAAACGTGTTGCCCACACCTTGCTGCAGAAGTTAAGAAGCAGAACATTTGTGTTTATTTAATAAATTATGTTCAAGCCCTTCCTTTTTTGTTGTCATTTTCACCAATTGCTGCATGCAGCCAGAGGCCTAGGCCGATGGAGACGAAAAGCCATGGGATATTAAAGGGTGAATTATTTCCCTCAGTTGAGGAACAATTCATCCCTGAAAACCAGGTTATGCCAGGTTAAACTATTTGACCAATAGGATGAACAGTTGCTCTGTGGGAAAGGGGGAGCATGTGCAGGGATGAACATAGTCTGGTGGGAGCATGTGTAATGAGGAACAGTTTTATTCCTATGGGCTGAACTCTTAGTCTGGGGGGAGCATCTGCAAAGATGAACATTTAGTCTGGTCGGAGCATGTGTGAAGAGGAACAATTAGTCCTATGGGATGAACTCAGTCTGGTCGGAGCATGTGTGAAGAGGAACAATTAGTCCTATGGGATGAACTCAGTCTGGTGGGAGCATCTGCTTAGATGAACATTTAGTCCTTTGAGGGAGCAAGTGTGAGGAGTAACCATTAGTCTCCTCAGGAGTAACTGCTAAGGGATCAACAATTCGTCCCTTCGCAGTTAGTCCCCGAGGGACGAATCGTTGGTCCTTTAGGGAGTAATGGTTGTGGCAATGCATTTACCCCCCAAAAGGACGAGCCACAGACCCCTTTTCGTCCTTTGCGGCTTAGAGTGTATCATGTTCCGAAGACAGCGTCGTCTCGAAATTTCATGTGGGTAACAAGGCTAGCGGCATCAAAAGCACCCAGCCGTCCTTCCGCGATTCGATAATTAATGACAGAGTGAAAATTTCTTCGAAAGTAATAGTGTTATTCTGTCGCCGACATTGGAAAATTTCAGCTTGCGTTCGAAATAGATACTGACGTTGGGGGCAGCGGAAACAATGCACAGTTGCTAGATTACGTCGATAAAGTCCCTAAGCTTTTCATTTTACTTTTCGTAATTTCTTTCTCGAGCAACCAGTTATGGATTGGTTAAATTCAGCAGAGCATCTCGTTTAAGTTGCGCCGCTTGTTTAGAGTAAACAAACTTCCGACATCCTTTTTTGGGGTTTTGCATATTGTCATGCAGATTAAACGGTTACTATATTCTGCTGTCCTTAATGTTAGTGGTATTGTTAGTGGCTACTTTACGCCAAACCAACTCCTCTCCGACCTCTTGCTATCACATATACTACTGCTGGCTCCCGGATTTCTTTGGCTCTTTTGATCGTTTATTCTGATGAATTTACTATAGTCGGGTACAACTTTAGAAGACAGGAGAGGCCCCGCCCAGGGACCGAAGCGCAGCAGCCAATTGCCTCCGCGACTAAAGAAATAGTCCCGCTCAAAAAATTGTGACTGCTTCTAAGACGCGTATTTGTCGGTATAAATAAGATTTGTGTGTCTTGGCGAGTGCTTTGGTAAAACTGTCATGATGGAAATGCTACAGCACATGCCGTATCGCGAGAGAAAAATAACTCCGTGCCTTCTACAACGCTGAGCGTCGTCTGCTACGGAGCAAGATCAACGGCACCGGACGCTACAATCTCTCATCGCCGGCTTACGGCTCAGAACAAACGCACGCGGCATAAATTGTGCACCGTAAAGGCCGGTCCCCACCAGCAGCAAAAATGCGCGCGGCGAGCGCTTCCGCGGCACGCGCGCGTCAACAAGTCCCCACTCGCGTTTTGCGGCAAGCGGCGACGAGGCAGCCAAGAACGTCCTGACGCCCCAACTTGTGTTGTTCTATTTGAAGGGTCTCCCGAAAACGTGAGCTCTAACCAGATGACTGTCTTTCGTAGACCATGTACGTCTCTCTAGCGCTACGGCTGTTCACGCTATCAAAAAACCTACTGCGAGGATACTTGTTGCTCGGCGTCTCGGTACGGGCAGGCTTAACGAAAACTGTATATAGGTCTGGGCATGGCCTCTGAGATTTTACGACGGCCATGTCACTTTCGAATCTCAGACGCTGTGTATTGTGGTTATACGTTTGATGGGCAGATGGCGCCACGCGTCCGCACCACCGTCGGCACGCCTCCGTGGCTCGCTTCTGAATGGTGCTTGTTTCGCGGCGGCCGCAAATAATGGGCGTTGCTGCCTTTTTCACGAATCTCGCCGCGCGCGGCGAGACTCTATTTCCGGCATGACAGACCCTCTGACGAACGGAGACGCACACATCTGACGCGACTCGGCCCAGTTCGAAGCGACGGGGGCCATGTTGTTCTCCGACGGCGGCGTCGCGGCGTCCCCGGCCGTCCGGCTCATGACGTCACCTGAGGTGCGCGCCTATTGGTGGAGGCTCGTGTTCATCCGCCTTTGAGGCGAAAATGCCGCTGCCTTCTTAAGTTGTACCCGACTATAGTTATATTGTGTGCTCATTACGGAAACTCTTGCGAGAAAATTTTTAGGTGCGAAGCATCTCTTGCTCGCGCGTATGTCACGCGTCCGGCGTCCGCACTCACACTACGCATGCGCGACTCTCTTCTCCCTTCACTCTCTCCAACAGCTGCTGCAATAAATAAAGCGGGTAGAGAGCGCGTGCGCGCTTCGCTTCAGCAGCATCTCCTCCTTCTCCGATGAAAGAAGTTGTTGGTGTTGTGTGATGGAAGCAACAGTTCCGTCAGTGAGTGGATTGACGCAAGTACGCATCAGCATCAACCCACACTCTGACAACGGTCACGCGATGCGTGGTAACGAACCAAGTTAACAACGTAATAACATGCAAAATTCACCGCAAGGTTCACCGCAAAGGTAAGACCGAAAACACTATAAACCTGCAAACACCGCCGTTAAATGCACCATTGAAACTACGATGAACCTCCGGAGCTTCGCCCACTCATCATCATTCACTCCGTGGATATGCTGTGAATTTTTTCTATGTCGGGTATGTTCATACTCCGTCAGGACATTTGTTAAGTGCAGCATATTTTACCACAATACACTGAGTACCATAGAGTACTGCAAAGAAGGCTTGCAGTGCACATAATTGTTAATAACGACATGTGTACAGATATCACTTGAAAGAAAAAAAATATGCTGTATCTCAGCAAAAGTAGCACACATTGTACACCGAAATCGACAACCGTGCCTACTGTACAATGGGACGCCGCTTAATTACACTATGGCCAGCTCGGCCACGTGAAGCCAAACTGCCTAATTTCATTGTAGCTGGAGTGACTGGACAAACTTTTAAGGGCGAAGCTACTTAGGATGTGGGCCGTTCACTCCTCTGTAGTAGTAGTAGTAGTAGTAGCAGTAGTAGTAGTAGTAGTAGTAGTAGTAGTAGTATGTATGCAGCCACCTCGCGCCGCAGGGAGGCTCGCGCCCGCCCTCAGCGCGTGCCTCCCGGCGCGCGAGCTCTCTCTCTTCCATCTGCTGTCTTTTGAGAGAGAGAGACAGAGAGAGTGGAAGGCGCGCGTTGACTATGGAAACGCTCTTTCTTCGATGAACACTCCACCTGGTCGCTAAGAAGGAGGACGCGCCCTTACCCACGAGAGACAAGCTTGACCCAGGCAGCGTCTTCTAGCGAGTTTCTTGATTGAAAAATACCAACTGCTCGCACTGGAGAACCGTTCACCAGCCACCCACACATGTGTTGCAGCTAAAAGAACACCACAGGGTGTTTTCTTAGCTGCAACACATTTTTAAAATTAGAAAAACATTAATCGCGGCAATGTCTTGTGCACCATTCAAGTGCACGGGTTGGCGGCCTCTAAATACAGAACAATTACCGCAATTGTATGCATAATTAGCGAAATCACGCTAATTAACTTTTTAATTATCCGCAATTGGTGGCTATAGTAAATGAGTACTTTGGAGCCCGTCCTCGACACTACCTATCCCAACGATCAAATTTTGAATAGCGGAGTGCATGTCGGAGCTACGCGAACAATTAGTTCCCCGTGGCGGGCTCCTTGAAACCGAAATCGGCCGGGAAAAGAGCGTCTGTGACGTCGATGTCACCGCCCCCACGGCTTTCGTCGCTCGCCCGCGGCGACCAACGCCGCAAAGAAGGAGATAACGCAAGCTGCTTGCGCGGCCGGAGGGGCGGTGCCCACGGGCGAGTGGCGACTGACGAAAGCCGTGGGGGCGGCGACATCGACGTCACCGACGCTTTTACCCGGCCGATTTCGGTTTCAAGGAGCCCGCCACGGGGAACTAATTGTTCGCGTAGCTCCGGCATCCACTCCGCTATTCAAAATTTGATCGTTTGGATAGGTAGTGTCGAGGACGGGCTCCAAAGTACTCATTTACTATAGCCACCAATTGCTGATAATTAAAAAGGTAATTAGCGTTATTTTGCTAATTATGCATACAATTGCGGTAATTGTTCGGTATCTAGAGGCCGCCAACCCGTACACTGGAATGGTACACAAGACATTCCCGCGATTTATGTTTTTCTAACTTTAAAAATGTGTTGCAGCTAAAAAAAACACCCTGTATATATAGGCCCTGGATCTTGACTTGCAAATGAAGTGCCGGTGGGAGATTTCACTTGTGCGCAGTTGAACCATAAGGATTCGTAGCGTGCGCGTTAACTAAATTAATCCGGAACTCGGCACGACCTACGATGAACATCCGGAGCTTCGCCCACTCATCATCATTCACTCCGTGGATATGCTGCGGATTTTTTTCTTGCGGAGTTCGCAGTAAGCCTGTTCCACGCGCTATACGCACACCCGTCCCGCAGGTGCCTAGACACCTGCCGCCCGCAAGCGTTGCCTGAAAGAACGGAACAGAAGCGGAACAGCACCAAATTTTTCGCGTGGACACAGGTCATTGGAAAGACGTCACAGCTGATTCCCGGAAAAAAATGTAACGAGACACTCGTGTCCCGCATAGTATTGTGATAGGTAGAATACGTCATAAATGTATTTCACTGCCGAGGTACAAATGCATTTTTCAAATGTATCTCGATAGAGCAGTAAAGATACTCACAAGTATCTCTGAAATACTATCGCCATACTGCCCAGCCCTGCTTAAGTACAATGCTTCTTTATTGTGCAAAATATAGTGCGCAATAAAAGAACTACGGAACGCGGAAAGACTTTTCCTGCAGATGCCTTATTTCAGATGACAACGGTGCCGATCACCAAGGAACTACTAGTGCGTGAAATTTAAAATGTCTTGTAGGCACCCGATAGTAGATTGCAACCAGATAAAGGCGCTACTGGCAGGGAACGTAGTTTATAACGGGCGGCATATACACGCCGGCAAAAATCTGTTTGTTGTTTTCCTAATAAAGAGTCTCTCTCTCTCACACATACGGCAAAGCTAATAATTATGTGAAAACCTACACGTCCGGCGAAATAGAGTTATTAGTCGGTATATAGAGCGCGTAGAGGTGAACTTTGGTATTAATTATAATCCTGAAAATGTTACAAATGGAAACGAATGAATGCAATGTTAGTCTTCATTTTTTAGGAAACATCTTTAAAAGGATGGAACTTTAAAAGAATGCGACATGAGCGATGAAACATTAATCATGATACTAATAATTAATACGTAATAAAATAATTGAAATAAGGATCATAAATCAAACGTGGTTGGCAGATTTTTTCCAAGACAATTAAGGAAGACTTGCTCTGCATGGTGCTTGTCTAGAAGTATATGGGCATTGCACTGTAAGTGTGCTTTCATGTCCTTTCACATAGTTTATAATTCTTCAATCTTTTGTATCAGTTTATTTTGTCTAAGACTTAAAATGTGACATTACCAGATACATGCAAGTGCTCAAAGTTGTTCGGCGCCCTAAATAAATGCCCTGTAGGCACGGCCTGCCCACAGAAGGCATTTTCATAGCGTATTGCCGAGATTTCATGTTGACAGAGACCCCAGGTTCGTCGGGCGGTCCTGTGGACATCCGAGTTCTGACGCCCGTTTATGGTGATTCATCGGAGATCGGGCGGACGTCTAGCATGAGACCGGAAAATTGGAATAATTGTCGGATGTCCGACTGACGTCCGACGTGAGCACTGGACGTTCGGATCTTAATCAGACGCCCGCTGGAGAAAAGGTGCCGCTTGGTATGTTGGTCCTTCCCGATTGGTCAGTTCTACCTTGACATCCAGACGACATGACCAAACACTGACTAATCCCCTGGAGAGTTTTGTCTCCGCAGGCACAGTTAAGTAGTCAGGGAGGACCATTGAATCAGTCTACGGAGGATAAGGAAAAGTACTGTGTATTATACGCATTACACTCCCTCTTATGCATCATCCAATGGTTGGAACGTACATGACACCTAGGCTTCGGTGCCAAACCAGCCTTTGTCGTATCCTCCGCATCCCTGGTATCCCCTCGTTAAAAGACTGGATTTTTCCAAATTATTCATTGAATTTCTCTACCTTTCTTATGTATTTCTGTTACCATATGCTCCAAGCAAAGCGCGTCATAAATAAATAAATAAACCAATAAATAAATAAATGCGGCCTGCTCCACGGTAACGGTAGTGTGACGATTATCAACAGCGAAGGTAATACGAAGATGTCCCGATAGGTCATCACCGCAGCTCGGCCGTGTTGGGCAGACCTAACTATTGGTAGGAGAGAGTATCGAACTGCGAAGAGCAGACGTTGATCAGCGTACATTAATTTCAATCGCGTTCTTGATTGTTCCGTGGTCGGCCATTACACAAATGTGCGTGTGCCCGTTCGCCACAATCACGAAAAATGGCTGCCATAACCAGGAAACGTGCTTCCTCGCTTGGCTTAGCGAAAGCTATTTCCGCCCGATTCCACGGTCGGGAGGAATCATAGGACCCTTGCAGCGAGACGCTTGTGACGATGTGCTTTATGTATTCTAGCTTCGTTTGGGTGTAAATTAGGATTTATTGAGGGGGCTCAAGTAGTCGTTCTCAGCTAATAGAGAAATTTATTGCGGCTTTGGACTGGGGCAAGGTATCGCATTGTGGCACGGTGATCACTACAGCACTTTCTAATTCCTCTGTCGTAACGGTTTTCAGATGATGTGGTTGTAGCGGAGTAGGTTCGGGCAACAGCGGGAAGTAAAAAGCTTCGAAGACGTCTTACTGCGTTATTCTTACTCAAATATTAATGAATGCAACAGAAGGCACTTATTTTAGGAAAATATTCATAGCAAGAGTCTCCTGTTCTCTATCGCAGCATTTACGCGGATTGTCGGGTTATCTTAGAATTGTCATATTATATCTCCAGAAATACAGGAGTGTCACATAAAAAATTCACAACGTTTCAGAAATCAGTTAGACCATTCCGTCAATGTTTTATAGATTGTAACAGGTAAAATGTTATCTAAAGGCTATAAACACATATCATAGATCTAAGGTGATGGTGCTGTTATAAATTTAGGATGCCCCGGCCGCGGCGGCCGTATTACCATGGAGTTGAAATGTTGAGGCCCGTGTATTGTGCGATGTTAGCGCACGTTAAGTAACTCCAGGTGGTCCAAATTTCCTGAGCCCTCCATTACGGCGTCTCTCTTAATGACAGCTCGTTTTGGGACGTTTAAGCCAAAGAAATCATCAGTTATGAATTTCACCTCTTGCTCACATGGTTTATGTTCCATTTGTCACCAAGACATTCCGGCGATTGTTAGACAATGAATAACTCCAATAAAGTTAAAATGCACACAGTAAAAAAACCTTTAAACGAAATACGGTAGCCGCGCATCCGGTGTAGGAAAATTTGTTCGGGAAAAATCTTTAGTCCACACACCAAGTCGCGCTCACGAAATTATTTAAAACTCTACCTATTAGACCGGCGTCACGTAAAATATTAAACCGTTGCCATGTAAAAGCTGAAGTTCTTGTTAGACAAGCACTTTCAAGCAAGTACAAAATAGTGCAGAAAACGCAGTTTTAATAGATACTGCATGCTGAAC
The DNA here is from genome assembly GCA_013339685.2 of Hyalomma asiaticum. Lineage (NCBI taxonomy): Eukaryota > Metazoa > Arthropoda > Arachnida > Ixodida > Ixodidae > Hyalomma > Hyalomma asiaticum. Next base: position 23,560,129 of record CM023486.1, read on the forward strand.
AGCCACCACAATCGGGCTGCATGGCAGCGGATGCTAACGACGTTTCGCCTTTGTTGTAATGTCGCCGTCTGTCACAAAAAAAATTGCCAGATCCCACGCGCAGTGGGAATCAAGGAAATGCGAAGCACGCATAAGGAACGTAAAATCGATTAGCATCGCCTCGCTATACCGAGTTTGGTACACATGAAGTTAATGAAACGGCCTCAAGAGCACCAAGACAGGGGCATGTAAACCATGCCGCTCATACACGCATGCCATGGTTCTAACGTTATGACTTGTCATTTACGTTCGTCATGCAGTCGTGTTGTGCCATAGCAATTTTGGTATACATCCCTTTAAGGAAACGAGTGGCATGTAGATCATGCCGCTAATGAGATGCATGTCACGATTTTCATGTTATGACCTGTCATTTATGATTGTCATGCAGTCATGTGCCAAACCAATTTTCGTATAGGCTCCGTGCAGTCGAGTTTTCCATGTGCGACATCAGCTCCAGAATGCACTGCCTGGCGGAGAGAAGCAAAATTGGGCAGACTCTGACAGGGAAATACGCGAACGCGATGCGCGTCTCCAACTCTATAGCCGCAGCGACCGCCCGTCCCACCTTCTTTTGTTTTATTTCCTTTGAGACGCGCGCTCCAAACCTGCGGCAAACTGTTCCAAAGGGCGACGCCGCGAGCGTTCGTGTAGTTCGCAGCACGCCCGGAAAGCATCGAAGAAACGCACGCGTCGCTGTCGCCTCGGTTTCCACCGTGCGCGCGTGTCTCATACGTGCGACCCAAGTGGCCAATGTCAGCGATACTGAGCCGTCCGACGAGAGCTACGTAGCGCCCTCTGGTCAGTAGACGGAGCCCATACATCCCATTAACGAAACGGCAGTATAGCGCCAGGACCATGGCATGTAAATCATGCCGGTCATGACACGCGTGTCATGACTATAATGTTATGACGTGTCATTTACGTTCGTCATGCTGTCGTGTTGTGCCATAGCAATTTTGGTATAAGTCACATTAACGAAACGCCTGGCATGTAAATCATGTCACTCATGACATGCATGTCATGATTTTCATGTTATGATCTGTCATTTCTGTTCGCCATGCAGTCATATTGTGGCATACCAATTTTTGTATACATCCCATTAACGAGACGACCAGGAGAGCACCAAGACTGTGACATGTAAATCATGCCGCTCATGACACGCCTGTCATGATTTTCATTTTATGACCTGCCATTTATGTTCGTCAGGCAGTCATGTTGCGCCATACCAATTTTCGCATAAATCCCATTAGCGAAACGGCCAGGAGAGCACTAAGACCGTGGCATGTAAATCATGCCACTGATGACATGCATATCATGATTTTCATGTTATGACCTACCATTTATGTTCGTTAGTCAGTCATGTTGTGCCATACCAATTTTCGCATACATCCCATTAGCGAAACGGCCAGGAGAGCACTAAGACCGTGGCATGTAAATCATGCCACTGATGACATGCATATCATGATTTTCATGTTATGACCTACCATTTATGTTCGTTAGTCAGTCATGTTGTGCCATACCAATTTTCGCATACATCCCATTAGCGAAACGGCCAGGAGAGCACCAAGACCGTGGCATGTAAATCATGTCACTCATGACATGCATATCATGATTTTCATGTTATGACTTGTCATTTATGTTCGTCATGTAGTCATGATGTGGCATACCAATTTTCGTAAACATCCGATTAGCGAAACGGCCAGGAGAGCACAAAATCGTAGGCGGCTAGATAGATAGATAGATAGATAGATAGATAGATAGATAGATAGATAGATAGATAGATAGATAGATAGATACGCTCAAACTAGCCGAAGTTCGCCAAGAAATGCTTCGCATTTATTAGTGCCCATTTCTGCGAGAAACCCGGCATCGAGCTTAAGGAAATGCCGAAAAGAACAAGAGAAGCGGCGCAGACGGAAGAGGCTCCTAAGGTCACGCCGCAACTTTTTTAATTTCCAAAAAGGGAGAGTTTTGTAGAAAGCGTCAGTGAATCACTCTATCGCGGCGAGCAAGCGTGCGACATAGACGGAGGGAGAGAGAGGAGGCGGAGAGTGCAACCCGACGCTCCTCGCGCCTTGAGAGGCAGAAAGACCATGGGGCGAGGGACCGAGAAAGGGCAAGAAGGTTCCTTAAACTTGCGCGTGCTTGAATCACGCGGGACACACCGAACATTCGAGAACGGCTTTCCCAGGCAATGTAAAGAGTCGACCGCGGGCCATGGAAAGGAGTCGTAGCAGTTGTAGTCGTATGCAACTCAGCGAGAAGCAAGAAGACGGGAACCGAATTTGCTCCGCGAGCCAGCTGACGAGCCCTGCCTACAAGCGTCAGTTGGAAAGGCACCTCGATTGACTTCGGTGAATACGACTCCTTTGGGTTTTATTCTTTCTTTCAGTACATGAGGTGCAATTTCAGTGCAGTTAGTTTGTTGTTGGTTTCGTGTAATCTCGTGAGCCATCTCTGTATATTTTGTAGAGCCGTGTTTGTGCACGTTTTTGCGTAACAGACCATTTGATGACAGTATATTTGCTTTGTTTCATCACCCTTGGCTCTGACCACGCCTTTGAACCACTGATGGTGTTTTGCTGATGTGCCGAAGGGAACCAAAACGTGATTGTCCATGATTTCGTGGGATCATTTCCGGGGTACTGTTACGTCAGTCCTAGAGATCTTTTCCGGGGATTACATCCAGTGCCTCACATCTTGGGATCGGTGACGGCGTCTCGGTCACCATCAGTCGTATTTGGGTCCTACATCAGTAGCTCACACTGCAGAACATTTTTTGCATCCCTCTGTAATATTAATTAGCCAATCTATCAGTGTTGGCTCATCAAATAATTCACTTTCATTAAACTGGATAGATAAGGAGAGCTACAACATAATTACGCCACTTCAATGCAACTGACATACATGCGGAGGATTTCTTTGCGAACTTAAGTGACTGTGACCGTGTTTACCTTCGTCGGTGCCAACGTTTCGGTGCGCTCCTCGATGTCTCCTCCACTTGGCGTACTCCAATATTTGGGAAGTAGGGTATAAATGTATGACGAACATGAATCACGGATCTTAACATCACTAACATGATATACTCGCCATGTCCATCACGATTAACGATACTGCAGTCACGTGGTACTCACAGCTGCAGAGCTCGGCCCACGCTGGACGAGTGCTTTCAAGAGGCGTTTCACTTTTATAGAGCCTACGTGTCAATCAAGGACCAACCAAATTGATATGTGAGATGCTGCGGCTGCGGTAAGTCAGCGTACGAAACATCGAAGCTACGCGAATCGAACCCGCAACTCTGAGCGGCGTCTGAAATTTTCCGTACAGCACGCAGTACGCTGCCTCGAGGATAGGCACACATTTCTCTTCTTGGCCGTCGAAACCGGACGGCGGTTTATAGGTCCGCGCTCATAAAAGGAAGGAATACCATTTGTGATCGGTTGCAGTTTAAATGTACACATAACAAGCGCACAATCACACGTGCAACTTACCATGTGGCAGGGTGGTACCGAGCATGGGCCGTCGAGGTGCCAAGCAACCAAGCTACCACTACGCTACGGTCGCTCCTCTCATGTAGTTTGTAGAGTAGACAGACCTACTACACCTGCAGTTAAAATGGTGGCTCTTGCCTAGCGTGAATTGCGCTTCTAATGTCTGCTAAGCGTTATCATAGCGACGCACGTGTTCTGCTACCATTCGGTATGCTTTCGTGCAAATTTGCTCGATGCCGTAGGAATACTTCAGCGAACGACACCGGAGACAGCACATCAATGCACCGTATAACGAATATTCCTTCCACAAAGCAGACGACTGTCCTTTGTAGTAACGTCAGTGCCAAGGTTAAGAATAGTGAGCTACGACCAAGTCACCAAGGTGCTGTCGACGTTCTTTGTTTGTCGACGTCAAGTATATTCAGGATTGGGCACCCCTGCACTTTGTACAAAGGCCTAGATCCTACTTGTAACCATTGGCTTACGTACATTCAAACGAGACTTTTGCAGGAAGTGAAAGCTTGTCTTTTGAAGTTTTCTCAGTGGAGACCTAGAGATACCCACGTGGTGTTCCTAAAGGCGTTGTCTTTTTCATATATTACATGATGTATGATTTCCTTCTACTTTACCATATGTAGAATATATATGTGCATATATTTCTTCGCATGATTCTGCGAGTTTACCGAATTTCGCCACAAGTTACATAAACGCACGAATTGAATAAGCACGCAGCAAAAGCACATTTTAAACGCCAATAGCATCAAGGGAGCAAGAAAGTGAAAAACCTGAAAAAATCTAGATTGCATTCTTATTAAATGCGAAGCCTTTCTTGGCGAACTTCGGCGAGTTTGAGCGTATCTATCTATCTCTCTATCTATCTAGCCGCCTACGATTTTGTGCTCTACTGGCCGTTTCGTTAATCGGATGTTTACGAAAATTGGTATGCCACACCATGACTACATGACGAACATGAATCACAGGTAATAACATGAGAATCATGATATGCATGTCATGAGCGGCATGACTTACATGCCACGGTCTTGGGGCTCTCCTGGCCGTTTCACTAATGGGATGTATGCGAAAATTTCTATGGCGCAACATGACTGTCCGACGAACGCAAATGGCAGGTCATAACATGAAAATCATGACACGCATGTCATGAGTGGCATGATTTACATGCCACGGTCTTAGTGCTCTCCTAGCCGTTTCGGTAATGGGATGTATGCGAAAATTGGTATCGCACGACATTACTGCCTGACGAACATAAATGGCAGGTCATAACATGAAAATCATGATATGCGTCTCATGAGCGGCATGATGTACATGTCACAGCCTTGGTGCTCTCCTGGTCGTCTCGTTAATGGGATGTATACAAAAAGAATTGTTATGCCACAATATGACTGCATGGCAAACATAAATGACAGGTCATAAGATGAAAATCATGACATGCATGTCATGAATGACATGATTTACATGCCACGCGTTTCGTTAATGGGACGTATACGCAAATTGGCATGCCACAACATGACTGCATCACATACATAAATGACAGGCCCTAACATGAAAATCATGACATGCATGTCATGAGTTGCATGATTTACATGCGACGGTCTTGGTGCTCTCCTGGCCGTTTCGTTAATGGGATATATACGAAAGTTGGTATGCCACGACATGACTGCATGGCGAACATGACTGGCAGGTCACAACATGAAAATCATGATATGCATGTCATGGGCGACATGATTTACATGCTACGCGTGTCGTTAACGGGATGTATACAAAAATTGGCATGCCACAAGATGACTGCATCATGAACGTAAATGAGAGGTCATAACATGAAAATCATGACATGCACGTCATGAGCGACATGATTTACATGCCACGGTCTTGGTGCTCTCTTGGCCGTTTCGTTAGTGGGATGTGTAGGAAAATTGGTATGCAACAATATGACTGCATGACGAACATAAATGACAGGTCATAACATGAAAAGCATAACATGCATGTCATGGGCGGCAGAATTTACATGCCAGGCGTTTCGTTAATGGGGTGTATGCCAAAATTGCTATGGCACAACACTACAGCATGACGAATGTAAATGACAGGTCATAACATTAGAAGCATGACACGCGTGTCATGACCGGCATGATTTACATGCCATGGTCCTGGCGCTATACTGCCGTTTCGTTAATGGGATGTATAGGCTCCGTCTACTGACCAGAGGGCGCTAGTAGCTCTCGTCGGACGGCTCAGTCGCGCACGGTGGAAACCGAGGCAACAGCGACGCGCGCGTTTCTTCGCTGCTTTCCGGGCGTGCTGCGAACCACACGAACGCTCGCAGCGTCGCCCTTTGGAACAGTTTGCCGCAGGTTTGGAGCGCGCGTCTCAAAGGAAATAAAACAAAAGAAGGTGGGAAGGGCGGTCGGTGCTGCCATAGAGTTGGAGACGCGCATCGCGTTCGCGTATTTCCCTGTCACAGTGTGCCCAAGTTTGCTTCTTCTCTCCGCCAGGCAGTGCATTCTGGCGCTCATGTCGCCAGAATGCTGGCGAAATCGAACGCTGGGTGACAGAAATTCATGACAAAAAAAGGGCGCGCCTAGGATATTTTGGAACCACATAAAAGCGCTACGTAAAAAAAAATGGCAGATCCCACGTGTAGTGGGAATCAAGGAAATGCGAAGCACGCATGAAGAACGTAAAATGGATTTGCATTGTTGTCTCGCTATACCGAGTTTGGTGCATATGATGTTAACGAAACGGCCACAAGAGCACCAAGACTGTGGCATGTCAACCATGCCGCTCATACACGCGTGTCATGATTCTAATGTTATGATCTGTCATTTATGTTCGTCATGCTGTCGTGTTGTGCCATAGCAATTTTGGTATACATCCCATTAACGAAACGCCTGGCATGTAAATTATGCCGCCCATGACATGCATGTTATGCTTTTCATGTTATGACCTGTCACTTATGTTCGTCATGCAGTCATATTGTTGCATACCACTACATATCTCACTAACGAAACGGACAAGAGAGCACCAAGACCGTGGCATGTAAATCATGTCGCTCATGACATGCATGTCATGATTTTCATGTTATGACCTGTCATTTACGTTCACGATGCAGTCATCTTGTGGTATGCCAATTTTCGTATACATCCCGTTAACGAAACGCGTGGCAAGTAAATCATGTCATTCATGACATGCATGTCATGATATTCATGTTATGACCTGTCATTTATGTTCGCCATGCAGTCATATTGTGGCATATCAATTTTTGTATACATCCCATTAACGAGACGACCAGGAGAGCACCAAGACTGTGACATGTAAATCATGCATGACACGCATGTCATGATTTTCATGTTATGACCTGCCATTTATGTTCGTCAGGCAGTCATGTTGTGCCATACCAATTTTCGCATACATCCCATCAGTGAAACGGCTAGGAGAGCACTAAGACCGTGGCATGTAAATCATGCCACTCATGACATGCATATCATGATTTTCATGTTAGGACCTGTCATTTATGTTTTGTCAGGCAGTCACGTTGTGCCATACCAATTTTCGCATACATCCCATTAGCGAAACGGCCAGGAGAGCCCTAAAACCGTCGCATGTAAATTATGTCGCTCATGACATGCATATCATGATTTTCATGTTGTGACCTGTCATTTATGTTCGTCATGTAGTCATGATGTGGCATACCAATTTTCGTAAACATCCGATTAGCGAAACGTCCAGGAGAGCACAAAATCGTAGGCGGCTATAAAGATAGATAGATAGATAGATAGATAGATAGATAGATAGATAGATAGATAGATAGATAGATAGATAGATAGATACGCTCAAACTCGCCGAAGTTCGCTAAGAAATGCTTCGCATTTAAAAGTCTGCCACATTGCAATAGCATATTGTTGATGAGAGAGGAAATCAATTGGAAGGGTAGGAAGCGTTGGGTTACATCCAGAAGGTGACAGCCGGTTCGTTTAAAAAGATCGTCCAAGAGATTCCCCCAGTGGATAAAACCATGACGGTGAGCGAAACTAAGGAAGAGCTAGAACTTGAGTATTTCAACTGGAAAAAGGCCGAAGGAAAAATTCCAAAGCGCACTGCTCTGGGTTTAGATGGGGTCCCCGTTAGCCTCATTAACGAATTAGGACAGAACACTAAAGAAGCACTATTCAAAGCCGTAGAAAAATGCTTACAGAAGAGGCAAATAGCGGACAGTGGGCGAAAAAGCAGAATGAACTTAATCTATAATGGCAAGGGGGAAAGGAATAACATTCGCTCGTATAGACCGCTAACCATTACATCGGTACTATACAGGATGGCTATGCAAGCAGTAAAATTAAAGAGAGAAGCAATGGCAGACCGTAACAATATTTTGGGAGAACTTCAGAATGGATTTCGAGTAGACAGGCGTTTAGACGATAACCTATTTGTTCTTACTCAGTGTATAGAAATATCTAAAATAGAAAGGAGGCCGTTGTATGTGGCTTTTCTAGACATCACTGGAGCGTATGACAATGTTAATCAGGAAATATTGTGGGAAATTTTGGAAGGAATGGGCATAGGCGACGATCGCGTACAGTTTTGAGGCAAGGGAAGCGCAGAGCAAAATAAGGTTTGAAGAGAGGCTAAGGAATATGAAAGAGAGTAGGTGGGCAGTGAAGGTGTTCCGCTATTTATATAGAAAGAGTGTTCACACGCAGTGGAGAAAGAGAACTAGGAGGCTCACCAGTAAATATACGGCTCTAAGAGAACTGACAACAATGAGCGTAAAGGGAAAAGTCAGAGAGGCGGAGAAGATTTACTGGAGGGCAGCTATGGAAAAAAAACTGACTCTGAATAACTACCGAGAGGGCAAAAACGAAATAAAGAGGGAGGCATTTTATGATAATTCAAGAGGAAGCGCTTTATTGTTTGAAGCGAGATCGGGCTGCCTTAGAACGCGTATTTATAAAGCGAAATTCAGTAAAGAAGAAGAAAAATGCACATGCTGTGAGGAAGATAGGGAAACGACGGAGCATGTTCTGATGCGGAAATATCCACCCAGGTGTACGTTTGGGCACCACCCTACAGGAAGCCTTTGGTTTTAGGGCGAATAACGGGAAGCTGAACATAGCCGCGATTGAAATAAGTAAGAGACGGTTAGAATACTGGTGGCAGAAAACTAGAGAGAACGGACAAAAACAATTATTAAAAAAATATGGACTTTCTTCTATAAGGGGCAGGGAACTCGGCTATGAATTTCCGTTTTTGCTATAGTATGATCGATTTGATTGAAGTAAATTTAAAAGGCATGAGGAAAATTTAAAGAGAAGAAAAATAAAAGTTCTACGAGCCTAGTGGCGCACAAGTCACCGCCCCGTTACAAAGGGGACGCTCATAGCATCCATCCATCCATCCATCCGTCGCACATGGAAAACTCGACTGCACGGAGCCTATACGAAAATTGGTTTGGCACAACATGACTGCATGACGATCATAAATGACTGGTCATGACATGAAAATCGTGACATGCATGTCATTAGCGGCATGATCTACATGCCATTCGTTTCCTTAGAGGGATGTATACCAAAATTGCTATGGCACAACACGACTGCATGACGAACGTAAATGACAGGTGATAACGTTATAATCATGACATGCGTGCATTAGCGGCATGGTTTACATGCCACAGTCCTGGTGCTCTTGCGGCCGTTTCGTTAGCTTCATATGTACCAATCTCAGTATAGCGAGACAACAATGCAAATTCATTTTACGTTCCTTATGCGTGCTTCGCATTTCCTTGATTCCCACTGCAGGTGAGATCTGCCAATTTTTATGAAAACCGCTAGTTAATTGCTTATTTTCATGTATCCCTATTCCCCTGTGCAAGATGTACCAATATGAAGTTGTTTTCAATGGAAATTCCAGAGACACGTCCACCTTGACGAATTTTGTGCTTTAGTAAATTTCGTTCAATGTGAATTTTAAGAATGGGCAGCTTGCACTAGGTCTGCAAGGCTAGGTCACAGCAGACCTGGTGGCCTTCCCATCATTTCCCCTGATCCTCACCTTCACTTCCGTTTCCCACCTCCTTGCTATAGCGAATTCTAGATGAATATGTCATGCTTCACCCTCCTCGCCGATCATTTCCCTCTTCCTCACTGTCACACCATGGCTCTCCACCCTCACATCCCTTCCCCACCCCATTGTTACAATAGAAACTACGGCGCTGGTAGCCTTACTTCCTCCTTTCCTTCCTGGTGACCCCGACTTCGCTTGTAAACCTCCTATACCCACTATACATGTGTATCCTATGGTTTACCCTCCGCCCTCTTCCTTTCCCTCGTCGTTGCCCTCACATCACTCCTCCCCTCCTTCAAGTTCCTTTCTCACCCCTTGCTATACTATTCTATACCATACCATACTATACTACACTATACAAGGCTATACTATGCACCCTCCTTCTCTCCCCCCTCCACAGTCTCACCTCCTTTTCCCACTTCCTTATTTTACCGTAATGTACACGGATATGCTTTGCTAGCCGCCACTTGTAGGGGCATTAGAGCGAAGCGGCTTGAGCTGCTGGCGTAGCTCTTTGGTAGCATAACTCCTTTTCACGCAGACGGCTTAGGTGCGGTTCAGGCTCGAACCCAGCTAACGTTCTTACGATGCGAGCAAGAAGGACTCTAGGAAATCGCAAAGCATATTGCCGCTAAACCGTTCTGATCTGGTGACGTTAATTTTAAATATTTGCGGGTATTTTTGGTCAGTTCAACCAGGCTTTGTTTCCGCATGCCTTTGGAGTGTCTCCAGTCGCCGAGTTTATTCACGGAACAAGAAAAAGACACGGGGTCGAGCTATAGTAGACAGCCTTGCAGTTCAAAAGGTGGGCTTGCCTTTAGATTAGCGAAAAAAAATTCCCTCTGAGAACATCAACATCGTTTTTGCAGAGGGGCATCACTGGTTTTCACACGCGTTCCCTGTGTATGGGGCGTTTTGTCTGTTCACTTGCAGTTGAGTTTTCCCAAACATTTTTCGATATATCGGTGCAACTATACTAAATATAGCAAACGATAGCATGCTGATTTTCCATGGTAAACTGAACGTTTCTGAGACAATCTATTGAGGCAAATTTGAGGCTGCGCAATGAAAAGTTTTCTCACTGATAGAAATCTGGCGAAATTTGTCTAGGACCACTTAGGGGAATGCAAGTATCAACACGTCGATCAAGACAATAACGCTAATATGTGTAGTTCCTAGGTAGCAGCTGTGGTTGATGACTTATTTGCTGAAAACAGGGTACCCCATTATGTTCAAACATACACAGGAAATACCTTGTGCCATAAATTACCCATATTTACCGCAATATTTCCCGTTATGGCAATTGACTATGACCAGTCAAAGCGTCGAAATTAAAGCGCACATTTTGACTCATGCCTGAAGTCGCCTTCTTCTCAGACTGGTGCGTTGATCTATTAGGGAGGCGTAATATAATGCGCATACTTCCGGTTCGCTCTGTGCGATATGTTTAACCACTGAAACGCACATATTCCTCATGCAGGTACGAGAAAGACAGTTGTCGGCGCAGTAGTATTTCATACTGAGTAGTATTTCATACTGACTCAATGAGCGTTGTCGCACGGCCTACACAAAGCGCAGCTTACATCATGTTGCTCCACGTCAACAGCTGTCTTTTCTGCTCACGTCGCAGAACTTTTCCGTTGTCGGCCAAGTGACTCACGTTCGGGTGTCGACGACGTGAAATATTGCGGTAAAAGCTTGCAGCTGCACAGAAACTGCGGGCCGCAGGGTTCCGGTAACGTAAAATGTGAGCCGCGTTCCGATTCGGCTCAGCGTACGAAGTCACTATAGCGAGCGAAGTTTGAAATAGTGTACCAGTTTTTGGGCTCTGTTTTGAATCTCATACTTTCATAACTTATATTTGCCTGCGTGGACCTCCAAAAGCCTTGTATGCATTATTCTCAGCATCATAGAAGGAACGCAATGTATTACGAAAATCAGGGTTACAGTTTAGCCTTTGGCCCCCGTAGAGGGTGCTCTGTACTAGATTTCTTTCTTAATAAGACTCCTGTCCCAGGTGAAATCATGGTTTCGGTATTGTGTGGATTTAGTTTACTCACACAACATCCTTGTGCGTTAGATCTTTTTTGTGCGTTTAATCAAGTGTTCTTGAATAATGATGTGCGCCCTTGTGTAAAAAAAAAAATGTGACGTGCTTTGACAACCCTAGGCTAGTAACAACATTAGTGTGCATTCACTTTACTTCGCTATTTTTCTTTCGTGGTGGACAAGAAACTGCCGCTCATTGTGAACTGCTTCTGGAAGTAGATGGCCTATTTCAAAGCTGCAAAGGCACTTTATAGCGGCACGCTTATGCAAGCGTGCACGCCAGAGAGCTCTTTCATGAAGAAAAAAATACGCGGGCTGCATAGATAGTAGCGACGCAGTATGTGCGTCAGCGCGCATAAATACAAAAAAAAACAAAAATAACAGTTCACTGCTTCTAGAAACAGACGCGACGAGCCAACCAGAGAGACACGCCGTCCTCGTGTAATCTAGCGCTGTCGTGGAGTCGACGCAGAGGCTCATGAACGGCAGTCTTCCAAAGTCGTGTCAGGGCTCCCGTGGGGGATAATATCCGGAAATACAAACCTGCCCCGCTCCCTTTGCAAAGCACAGATGCAAAACAGGAAATATTTGCCGCCATGGAATGTCACACAGGGTGTGGAATGTCACACAAGTAACCAATTTCTTTCATTTCGTGCACACCGGGTGCGTCCCTTATCGTGTTCAGCCAAATTATGTCACCAGAAATGTCTTGCTGATAATTTCTTGATTCCTGCAATAGACCTTTTCACAACTTTGGGGTTTTGTTTCTTCTCAGGTACTTGTTGATTGATATTGACATTAGCACAGATCTGCAGCACAAAATTCTTATTTCTTTTGTTTTCCATGGCTTCATAGCATGTATACTTGTATCGCGTTGGAAATGTCTATTGTTATCGAATATTCCCACTACAGAGATGTACATTGAAGAAATATGAGACGTGCTTTTTAGTTAGAGTGATCCTCTGTTTTTAAATGCGAAGCATTCCTTGGCGAACCTGAGTCCCTATCTATCTATCTATCTATCTATCTATCTATCTATCTATCTATCTATCTATCTATCTATCTATCTATCTATCTATCTATCTATCTATCTATCTATCTATCTATCTATCTATCTATCTATCTATCTATCTAACCGCCTATGTTTCGGTGCTCTCCTTATCGCCTTGTTCAACTGGTATGCACCGATATTTGGGGGGGCAGGTTATAAACATATGAAGAACACGAATTACTGATCTTTACACCACTAAAATCTCGTTATATACATTCTGATTAACCACACTGCGGCATTGTGGCTTCTACCAGTAGTACTAGGCCCATGGCATGCCGGTGTTTGAATATTTTCGAACCTACGCCAACCTTTGACCAAACAAAATTGACATACCAGACGCCCAGTGTGCCGTAAGTAGACATACGAAACGCCGTGAATGCGGGGATCGAACTGGCAACTTTTGAAGGGGCATCATGTTTTCTTCACCTCATCCCGGTGCCCTGCTTCTAGGATCGTCCAACACCTCTGTGTTCACGGTTGACACACGACAGCTGGCTCAAAGAGCTGAGATCTTATGACAAGAAAGGGTCATCGTTTATCGCAGGTTAAGATTGAAATGCCGACGTAACAAGCACCGAGACACACATGCTATCTACCAAACTTTGAGGTTGCATTGAACACGGGCTCTCGAGGTGCCAAGCGAGCATGCTACCATTTTTCTAAGGCTGCTTCTCCCGCTCGGTATATATAGCAAATAAGCCTATTGCACCGCCATTTCTAACGATGGCTTGTACAATGCGAAGTGCGGTTGTAATTTGTGATAAGCACTATCATAGCAATACATATGCTACACGACCATTCTATACGCTTTTTTGCAACTTGGCTCGATCCCATAAGAATAACTCAACGAACGACGCTTTTGATAGTACGTCAACGCACAGTTTAGTGCATTTTTCTACGACAAAAAGACACATCTGTGGTTTGGGCTAACGTGGCTTTCAAAGTTACACCGTGCCAACGTACCATTCAGTCGCCACGATGCTCTCGTTCCCGGTCAGCCCACGTTAAGCATACACATGATTTGGCGCGTGCGCTTTGGACGAAAGCCTTCATCCTACTCGTAATGGTTGGAATGAATATGAAAGAATTCGTCATAGGCAATTTCTTCGTTCGCTGCTTCGTAGGACACCGATTGTCACAATGCGTGGGATCCGAAGAATTTTTATCTCTAGAGTGCTCAGTACGGAGACCTGTGCCTTCGAAAATCAGGCATTTCCAGCAAATTCAGTAATATAAGGTGATTGTGGCACCTAAGGAAGTGTGCAAATTTCTTTGTCGAATCAGGGTGAAGACTCACTTGCATTTCTGTAGTTGAACAGCGGGTGCTTTAAAGATACAACTACCACGTTAAAATCAACAACCGCAAAGGAAATTTAGTATCGTAGCACCGTACTTGCACTACAAGCCGTACGGCCGTGCAAGTACGGCTACAAGCCGTACTTGCACTACATGCCGTACTTGCACTACAAAGTCTAGCTGCTTTTCTCTTCTGAATTTTATTCTTTATTCATTCTTTATTTATTCAAAGGTTATCCCGCTTAGCCCATAGGCTCTGCAGCAGGGGGGTTACAATGTCAAAAAGAACACATGTTCATTAACACAGCACACTTCATTAACACAGCATCTTCATTGACATTACAATGTCAAAAAGAACACATCTTCATTAACACAGCACACTTGTTCATTTGTCAAGCGATTCCATTCCCTGATGGAACGAACAAAAAACCAATTTGCATACAAATTAGATTTAGTACGGTATTCTAAAATCCTGAAACAATGATCATTTCGCGATGATACATAATGAGGACTGTGTATGTACATTTCTTTTCGGATGCCGGTTTTATCATGGTATATTTGATACAGGAGCTTTAACCGTAGTTTCCTTCGACGGGATGAGAGTAATTCCCATCCTAGCTCATTTTTCATATTTGTACAACTGTCATTTCTGGAGTATCGACTTAGTACAAACCGTGCTGCTCTGTTCTGTATTTTTTCAATTTTGTCACTTAAATTATTTTGCCAGGGGTCCCACAGGGCGCACGCCTACTCAAGCATAGGGCGAATGTATGTAGAATACGCCGTTGATTTTAAGCATGCCAGCGCATGTCTCAGGTTTCGCTGTATAAAGTTTAAAATCTTGGCGGCCTTCGCAACAATTAAGTCAACATGGGTATTCCATGAGCAGTCGGCTGAAAAAGTTACACCTAAGTATTTGTACTGTGGATTTTGTGTTACTGTACTATTGCTGATTGTGTACTCTGAGGCTACTCTAGTTTTTTTACGCGTCAAAGTAACATGAACGCATTTTTTTGGTATTTAATGACATTTTCCATGTTGAACACCATTCTTGAACACGCGATAGGTCACTTTGTAGCAAGGCGACATCACCTATATTTCTAAAGGACAGAAAGTTGAGCGAGTTGGTAACATTCCATAATCAAAAGAAGAGGCGTGCAGGACACGGACACAAGAAGAGCAGTGAACACCACGAACGCCGACTAACAACTGAAGCACAGCACAGAGGCGAAAAAGAAAGAAGACACACAGCTTATCTGCGCAAGCTCGGAATGGTAGCGCCACCTGTCATACTGTTACACGTGCCGTTCTACGCGATAGACAACTGCTAAGACATTCTATCTCCTCTCTGTTTAAGATAATCGACGGTTGACTCACGCATGCACTTCCACTAATACTAATATGCCAGGCCTCAACCAATAAACGCGTATCTTCGTTCCTATGCCTGTACAGGATCTCGGTTTTGTCTAACTCGGGCATGCAGCTACAGACCTGGCAGTGCAAGGATAGATTGGACGGCTTCCCACCTGATAGCGACCTTCTGTGTTCAATTAATCTTTGATTAATACAACGCGCGGTTTGTCCTACATAAAAACGTCCGCAGCTAATTGTTCTTGGCTAAGTGCTTAACCGGACAGATATCTGTTCGCTTCTTACCTTCCATCTGCTCATTTCTTCTATGCACGGCAGCACAAACCCTTCCTAACTTATTGGGAGCCGTAAACACAACATTAACCCCATATTTGCTTCCTACTTTCTTAAGCCTGTGCGAAACTGCGTGGATATACGGAATACTCACGACCTTTTTCTTGTTAATGTTACTCTCTGCTACAGCTTTAGTTCCGGTCGAAATTGACTTCTTAAGACGTTCTGCTACTGTGGCTACGGCTAGTCTAGGGTAACCTGCATCTAAAAGGCGCTCGACCTGCGCATTAAAGCTAATGGTCAAACGGTGCACGCACGACTTTGATAGGGCTGACTTTAAACAGGACAAGGCTATTCCGTTTTTTACTACTTTGGAATGCTTGGAGTCAAAGTTTAACAACGGCTTAGATGCTCTAGGGGAATACTGCCAACACACGTGATTCTGCTCAAATGACAACGAGATATCTAAAAACTGTATTACGTTTCTCTCCGGTAGTTCTTTCGTGAACCTTAGACCATCTCCATTAAGTTTAAATTGATCGCTTACATAGGTGACGACTGATTCAAAATCATTCTTACTAGAAAGTACCAGGTAATCGTCCGCATACCGAAATACCCTGATGATGCGGTCCCCTAACGCCTCTTTTAAACGGCAGTCAAACTTGCTCAAGTACAGATCACTTAGAATAGGGGCGACCTTTGAACCTATACAAATTCCTGATTTTGCACAAACACGCCTTCTCTGTATCCAACTATCGTTGACGTTAAGTACATGGAAAGAATTTCTAGAAAGGTACCTGTGGAAACTCCGCATCTATCTATGAAACCGGACTCTTGCCCTTGTTCTTGAATACATTCTTTCACGCAATTTAATAAACCTTTATGGGGTAACGAGTAATACAGATCCTCTACATCCATGCTAAACGCTGTGCAGTGGCCAGGATTTTCCTCTGTTAACAACTGAACTAGAGCCTCAGAATTACGTACACGGAAGGGGTCAGGAAAACTTAAGGATGTTAAGCACTTCTGCAAATAGCTAGCTACACAAACTTGCCAAGTCCCTGACTCTGATACAATCGAGCGAAAAGGAATTTCTGGCTTATGGGTTTTCGCCGAGAAAAATAATTCTAAGGTGAGCAATTTAGCCTTTTTAACACTGGAAGCTACCTTATCTAGATTATGCTACAACAGGAGATCGACAGCTCGTTGTTTTACTACAGAAGGTTTCAGTTTCACAGGTCTAAAATTCTTTTCAATAGCTGCTGAGGCTTTATCTGAAAAAGTGCTGTTCGGCATTATTACAAAACAACCTTCCTTATCGGATAAAATAGGTCGAAGCTTATGTTCTACACAGTAATTTACCACCGGTCGGATAGGGTCAGAGGCCTTAACGGGATCGTTCGAATGCTTGATGCTGGCGAAGCAATCTGAAATACAACGAGACCTTCAATTACAAACAATACAACGAGACCTTCAAGGATCAACAATTTCACCGACTGTCGCATGGGTGTGGTGTATAAGATTCCTTTTAGCTGCGGACGTTTTTATGTAGGACAAACCGCGCGTTGTATTAATCAAAGATTAATTGAACACAGAAGGTCGCTATCAGGTGGGAAGCCGTCCAATCTATCCTTGCACTGCCAGGTCTGTAGCTGCATGCCCGAGTTAGACAAAACCGAGATCCTGTACAGGCATAGGAACGAAGATACGCGTTTATTGGTTGAGGCCTGGCATATTAGTATTAGTGGAAGTGCATGCGTGAGTCAACCGTCGATTATCTTAAACAGAGAGGAGATAGAATGTCTTAGCAGTTGTCTATCGCGTAGAACGGCACGTGTAACAGTATGACAGGTGGCGCTACCATTCCGAGCTTGCGCAGATAAGCTGTGTGTCTTCTTTCTTTTTCGCCTCTGTGCTGTGCTTCAGTTGTTAGTCGGCGTTCGTGGTGTTCACTGCTCTTGTGTCCGTGTCCTGCACGCCTCTTCTTTTGATTACATTTCTAATTTTCCTGTACAAAACACAGTCGTCTGCAAACAACCGTATATTAGAATCAATTCGTGGGCAAATGTCGTTTATACATACCAAAAATAAAAGAGGCCCTAGGACTGAGCCCTGTGGCGCCCCTGATGTGATGTTTACAAAACTTGATTTTTTGCCATTTAATACTACGCACAGTCGGCGGCCTGAGAGGTAATTTTTTATCCACACCAGAACTTCACGGTCAATGTTTAGCGCTGCAAGTTTACTTAGAGGAAAAGAGTGCGTAACAGTGTCGAATGCTTTTTGGAAGTACAGGAAAAGCCAATCAATTTGTCCGCCATTGTATATTTCAGAAAATAAGTCATGGTAAAATTCAATTAATTGTGTTGTGCAGGATAAGCCCTTACGAAACCCATGTTGTTGAGACACCAGCAAGTTTTGTGTTGATAAATGCGTCATTATTTCTTTATACAGAATATGTGCTAATAACTTGCAGGGTATAGACGTAAGTGAAATAGGCCTATAATTGGTTACGTCTGTTCTAGACCCACCTTTATGAATAGGAACCGTATGTGCAATTTTCCAGTCATCTGGGAGGGCACCGGAAGACAAAGACTTCGTGTAAATTACGTACAGATAAAGGGAAATCGACTCAGAACACTGTTTTAAGATTCGAGGTGAAATTCCATCCGGTCCAATTGCCTTATTATTGGGTATTTTGTTTAACTAAAGTCCTGATTCCGTTCACACTTAACTCCACTGGTTGCATATTCGGCACGGAACTCGTGCATTGCGAAGCACTACAGCTATATTTCTGCAAGTATACGAAAAGAAAATAGTTATTTAAACAGGCAGCCTTCTGAGTATTGTGTAATAACTCCTCATTACTGAAGACAATTTTAGTGATTCCCGATGGTTCTGCTCCGTAGCCTTTCATGTATTGCCAAAATGATTTTGAATTAGTTTTGATTTTGTGTCCGAGTTTTTCAAAGTACTGCCGCTTAGCATTCTTTATACTGTGCTTGAACTCACGAGTCACATCATTCAAGTTTTCAAAGTGACGACGGCTATTATTCCTTTTATATTTTAAATATATGCGCCTTCTTTTCCTTACCATTCTCAAGATACGTGCAGTCATCCATGGTTTGTTTCGTTTTATAAGTCTATCGCATTCAATACTGGGAATGTAGGCTTCAGTAAGCTCCTTAATTTTTTGTTTAAACTTATCCCATAATTCTTGTATGTCACATTCATCTGAGAAGCATTCAAAAAGCGGCAGATGATCAAGAAGCTTCCCTGATATGCTAGCGTAATCACCTCTGTCGTATAGGTACACCCTTCTCGTCTCCCTTTTTGTTTGTCTTCTATTTTTGGTTTGGGCAATGGCGACGACTGCGTGGTGGTCACTTATTCCTGGAACGACACATACCGAATTCACCATATTTGGCGAGTTGCAGAAAACAAGGTCCAAGACATTACTGCCACGTGTTGGAGTAGTAACATGTTGCATTAGCCCACATGAATCTACAATGTGTTTCATCTCCAGGTTTAACATTCCACCCGCCGTCATCTCACAAGTTCCGTCGCGCCAAGATAAGTCATGCAAATTAAAGTCCCCCGCCAAGATAAACGAATCAGTAAGAAAAGGTTATTGACTTTTGGAGTTCAGTTTAATTCTGGCTGAGTTGAATTCATTAGTGTCATGTCCCTTCTTATGTTTAGTTAATGTATGCTAAAATCTTTGTGACTAGTCACGTTTCAGTTTGTTCTAAACTCGAGGTCACCTCATCAAAAGCAGAATTCATGCGCTAAAACTTAAAAAATAACGTTTTCAACAACTTCACCGAAATGGTAAGGAAGGAAGGAAATAGTAGAGAGGGAAAGGCAGGGAGGTTAACCAGTGTATGACAACCGGTATGCTACCCTGCACGAGGGGAAGGGGACAGGGGACATTGAAAGGTGAAAGGAAAGAGGAAGAGAGAGAGAAAGTGGGCGAACATATAGCACATTCTCACAGTCAGTGGCAGCTACATGGCACGCGACATCACACATCGCTGTTACAGTCGCTTGTGCAAGTCTGTCGTCTTTAAGAACTGCAGCAGCGCCTTTGTCACCTTCAGTTGTGAGGTCTTGTGCGGTCGACATTCCAAAATGGCATCAACCGACATCCGTCGCAGGTCAAGGTGAGCGAGAGCGGACGCCAGTGATTGCCTCTGTAAGTCATAGCGAGGACAGTCGCATATGATGTGTTGTAGCGTCTCTTCACGACGACAGGTGTCACAAAGAGGGCTGTCGGCCATTCCGATCATAAAGGAATAAGAGTTAGTAAAAGCCACTCCTAACCACAAACGATAAAGCAGGGTGGCTTCTGCTCGGCTGAGTTTTGGTGGCAATCGAAAATGCCGCAAAGACAGCAGGTGGTGTTGTCGACTGTTCCGAGTTTGGCTGCTTGAGGCACTCCACAGCGAGAGTGTAATCTCCTGTGCAATCGCTCGAAGTTGCCTGGCAGCGTCGGACCTTGAGAGAGGTATGGTCTCAACTTTAGTGCCATCAAGTGCAGACTTGGCGGCCTTGTCAGCATATTCGTTTCCAACGACGCCGCAGTGACTGGGGAGCCACTGAAACGTGATTCTCATGTGATTTATGTGATTTCTTCTCATGTGATTTATGGAGAAGAGATCTGATCTCCAACACCAGTTGCTCGTATGGTCCGCGCCGCAGGGCTGCCAGCAAGGACTGTAAGGCCGCCTTTGAATCGCTAAAGATTGACCATTGTCGGGGTGCTTCCTCATTTACTACACAAAGGGCAGCACGCAGAGCAGCAAGTTCCGCAGCTGTCGATGTCGTCGGGTGGTCTGTCTTAAAACTGATGGTGGAAGCTTTCACTGGGACAACCACCGCTCCGGACGAACACTGGAGGTTCGAGGACCCATCCGTATAAATATGCACTTTATCGGCGTACCTCTCGTGTAGAAGAAGCAGGGATACTTGTTTCAGAGCACCTGATGACAGCTCAGCTTTCTTTCTGATTCCTGGCACACCAAGGTGTACTGTAGGTCGAATGAGACACCAAGGGGGAATCGACGGTTTGGCGGCGGCGGTGAAGCCTGCCGGAAGTTTGGCAGAATATCTGGAGACCATTTTGCAGAATGACGCGTTCCGCTTGTCTGACGGCAATGTTGCGAGGTGGTGACAGCAGGCACGGGCAAAATGCCCGATGTGGGTTCTCAAGACTTCCACCGCAACGTGCGTTTGTATTGGTTGGTCCCGAGCAATCGCTATAGCTGCCTCTGACAATGTACCCTGGGCAAACCAAGACAAGTTTCAGTGCCTGAGCTTGTGCGGCCTGAAGAGTGCGAAGATTTGTCTTACAAGTGTTGGAAAGTACGGGCAGGCTATATCTCAAGAAACCGAGGAAAAGTGCTCTGTATAATTCCACCATGGCGCCTACCGACATGCCCCAAGTTTTTCCAGCCAAGAATTTGAAGATCTGGGCAATTGCGGTGAGGCGTTTTTTCATGTGCGACACATGAGGGCTCCAGCAGAGATCTCTGTCAATGATGATGCCAAGAAACCGGTGGGTTCTGAGATAGGGAATAGTCCGCCCATTGATTGATATGACGTAAGGCGTCATTGCTTTGCGAGTGAATGCCACAAGTGCGCATTTTTCTGGTGATATGTTGAGACCTTGTTTGCATAAGTAGCTCGATGTCAACGTTGCTGCTCTTTGAAGCCGCGCACGTATTTGAGGACGCGTGACTGCCGAAGTCCAGACACAGATGTCGTCTGCGTATATTGAAATTTTGATTGTAGTTGGCAGGTATTCAGCAAGCCCAATAAGCGCGAGGTTGAATAGCGTCGGACTGAGAACTCCGCCTTGAGGAACGCCCCTGCAAGTAAAGCGTCGCGTAGTCGGGCCATCGTCGGTTAATACAAAGAATGACCTTGCAGCCAGGTAACTTTCAACCCACAGAAATAATCGACCACCTACGCCAACCGTCTCAAGAGCATCGAGTATGGCCTCATGTAATACGTTGTCGTATGCGCCTTTCACATCTAAGAACAATGCTGCGGACAATCGCTTTCGGGACTTTTCGTGCTGAACGTAAGAAACGAGGTTCACTACATTATCGATGGAAGAGCGGTCACGTCGGAAACCAGCCATGGAGTTCGGATAAATCTTGTAGTGTTCAAGGTACCACTCCAGGCGGCCAAGGATCATCCGTTCCATTAGCTTTCCTACACAGCTGGCCAGCGCTATTGGGCGGAACGATGCAAGATCAAGTGGAGATTCGCCCTGCTTCAGTAGGGGAACTAAACGGCTTGTCTTCCATTCATCAGCAACATTGCCCTCTTGCCAAGACGTGTTGTAGAGGCTCAACAATTCTCCCCTTGCGGCTTCTCCTAGATTGCATAAGGCTCCGTAGGATATGCCATCTGGCCCCGGAGATGAAGACCGCCTGCAGAGAGCGAGAGCCGCTTCGAGCTCCTCCATTGTGAAAGGCAGGTCCATGCGACTGTCACGAGGGTGGGGGACGTAAGTTCGTTTTGGGTAGCCTAGACAGACTACTTGGTTTGCGATCCTTGCACAGAAGTCCTCTCCGACTGCAATGTCCTGCCGCCCTTGGAAGAGCGCCAGCTCCTTGAAAGGAAAACGCTGTTGAGGTAGCAGAATAGATCTACTCTCGGAGGATAGCCACGGTTCGTTCGTCGTCATGCCGGCTTCTCTGCAGAATTTTATCGGTGACATCATCTATGACGGTGGGCTTTTCAACACGCCTACCGATGTAACCGTCAACGGTCAGAGATATAAAAGCGCCTCCAAAACTTAATCACTTCAGTGGGGCAGGTAGCAGCAGTACTAGCACGATGCTCAATCGCTGTCTGTCCGTTGTGCAGGTACGTTATCTAAATAACGCCTATTGCTTCCGTTCTGACGATCGATATTTGCTGCTGGTGCCTTCCCCCCACTTTTGCTCATTTATGTTTAGTTCTTCATATGCTGATATTGTGTATTGTCTGTGTAGCCTCTTATTAAGCGGCGATGTTGAGTTAAACCTGGGGTCTTCTCAAAGGTCAACTCGCGTTAATTTGACCAACCCAGGCCTTCCATCGAGAACAGTTTCTCCTGATCCCAATAAAACCGAAGCTAGTCATACATCGAACGCCGATTCTGATAATCAACGCTCTGTCTCGGAAATGTTCGCGCAAGTTTTATCTGGTCAGAAGAAAACAGAGCAAGATGTTGCGGATTTGCGTAACTCTGTCAACTCCCGGCCAGCTGCACGACTACCCGTGTTGCCAAATTGAGAACTTAACTTCCACAGTCAACAAGCTCTCTTCTTGAAATGAAGATTCAGAGTATCGATCACGCAGAAACAAGATTATTATATACGGGCTGGGGGAATCGCAAAAGGAAATGACGATTCTTTACAGGCTAGCTTGAAGAACTTCTTTCAGGCACACTTAAGGTTGAATTTCCGCAGATCGAACGTTTTCACAGGATTGGTAGATAACATGGTGGTAAACCCCGCCCCGTTATTCTTAAACTTCTTGACTTCCCCGAAAAGATCAAGGTTCTAAAACGTGGCTTTAGGCTAAAGCGTTCGAAATTGCGAATAACTGAGGACTTCTCTGAACATGTACGGACTATTCGTCAAAAATTATGTGATTACACTGCATCCTTTTGGAAGAACGGTTCCACTGTACACTTAAGGTATGATCACGTATATGTAGATAATGAACGGTATGACTGGGATTGTATTTCGAATTCATGAGTGAAGTCCTGTAAACAGTCTAATAAATTCTCTACTCTTCCATCTAACCGCACGAAATGACCGCATGATGATGCACGAGATAACACGTGCATACCAAATATTAATGCCGGGAGTGTCACTAACAAACCTGATTTTATGCACTTGCTTGCTACTTATTGTCCCCACATTATTGGTGTCACGGGAACCTGGCTTCACAATGACATTTATGCTTCGGAAGTTAGTCTACCAGGGCTCAGTGTTGTTCGGACTGATAGAAAATACGGGCGAGGTGGTGGTGCTGCCATCTTTTTGAGGTCTGATTTGAGATTTTCTGTACTGATGTCAACTTGAGATATATAAAAAGTCTGGTGTATCGCGAACACTCCTGTAAATGTCGGTGTACTTTATTGTCCCGCCGGTTAATCACCAGATCAGTTCACGGTACTCAGTAGTTTTATAAACTATAAGGCTTTTCTTCAGGCGACGTAATTTGCATGGGTGACTTCATTGTGCCTGGCATCTCATAGCAGTCACTCTCTATTCTGGGTACGGATTCATCACTTTGTAGGAAGTTGGTGAATTTTTCATTAAACTTAGGACTGAAACAAGTTGTCACTGATGCCACTAGAGACAGTGCTATATTAGGCTATGTTTTTCTAAATGCATTGCTTTATACATGTGGCTTTTTATTTCAAGTCATTAGTGGTATTTTTTATGACCAAATGCGTATTAATCTCTCTTAACCACACTGTTCCAAGACGTCGGTACGTATAAACAAGTTATCGCGACTACAGCATGGCTGATGATGTGTCTATAATCGACACTTTAAGTAGCGAGTTTGATATATTTAAGCAAATTAGCTATGGAATGATGATTTCTGCGGAAACCTGCAAATTGGAGTAACGTTTTATGAAAGGAAGAATTAGCATCCACCCGTTTTGTAGGACAAGGCTACAAGGAAATCCTTTCGGATTTCTCAGACATCAAAGCTTCCCAGTTGCCGAAAAATTCGTAACGGACCAGGACTCATTTTTCGGCAACTAGGAAGCTTTCATTTCTGAGAAATCCATATTGATTTATTCTAGCCTTGTGCTGCAAAACGGGTGGATGCTAACTTTCCCTTTCATGAAATTACCCATACTGGTGATGTGAATAGTTTGGTGTGTTATTTTCAAAACCTTGTTAAGAAATGTGTTGAAACATGTGTCCCCCTAAAAAACTAAATAGAAAATTGTGGAACTTCCGTCGATAACGAGAGAAATACTTCATTTAAAGCGTCGACTGGCAAGACTAAGGCCTGCAATTCGTAATGGCAATGCTCTGCGGAGAGCTGATGTTAATGCAGTTAATGAGGAGCTTCGTAGATAAGCAATTGCTGCTAAGGACTTCTTTCTCACGATCACTTTAAATAATATGGTTGCAAGTGACCCCCGAAAATTTTGGAGCTCAATTTCGCCACATTAATCTAACACTAATACATTCGTCCTTAACGACACTCCCACTAGCGAGCCGCAGGTCATTGCCAACGCATTTAATGAATATTTCAGGTCTGTATCTACTCTAGATAATCATGAAATTCCTTCTTGCAGTGCATGTTATGCCTCGCTTGTTTCTATAGATGATGTGTTGATGAAGTTGATCAAAAAGTCGTCTAGCCCAGACAATGTGAACAACATTTTTCTTCATCGTTATTCTTATGGACAAGCCAGTAACTGTGAGTCATTTTCGAAAAATCCTTGTGATCATCAACTGTACCATGATCTTCGAAAAATGCGCAAGTGCTTCCTCTACACAAATCAGGTAGTAAGCAATCCTGTTAAATTACAGGACTATATCATTAACCTCTCACTCATGTAAGCTAGTAGAACATACTGTTTTTAAACACATCGTCAGTTTTCTTGAATTTAACATCCTTTCCAATGCACAACATGGTTTCCGGCGTGGATTCAGTACCATCACTCAGCTGACAGAATTCACTCATGACATATCTTTAGCTCTTGACTCGGGTTTTCAGGTGGAGGCACTATTCGTAGACTTTTCCAAAGCCTCTCACACTGTCATCCATTCAAATCTACTACATAAGCTCAATCTTTTACTAAATAAGCTTCTGCTTGTTGATTGGATTAGTAGTTTTCTTTCAAATCGTCGTCAATACGCATCTTTTAACAGTTCCTTCATATGAAACAAACGTAGCTTCCGGAGTGCCCCAGGGATACGTGCTAAGGCCCTTACTTTTTTATTATAAATTAACGAGCTACCAGACGTAGTTTCTACTAAAATTCTTCTTTATGTTGATTATTGCGTTCTTCATCACGTAATCACTTCTCCTGACGATCGTCATACACTCAACGCTTCATTCTTAAACTTTTGCAGGTGGTGTCATAATTGGCAGATGAACATGAATTTTCAAAAGACAAATCTCTTGTGTTTTAGCAGGCAGAAAACCCAATCAACGTTTAATTATTCGTTCAAGAAATATGTATTGCAGCGGGTCCCAGGATATAAGTACCTCGGCCTCCTTTTCACCACAAACTTATCATGGTCTCATCACATCGACATAACTTGCAACAAAGCCCTAAAAAAACACGGATATCTTAACCGTTCATTACGTTTAGCTCCAAAGGAAAGAAAGCTCCTAACATACAAACCGCTCGTAAGACCAATCCTTGAGCCACTGTATGGTACCCCTATAAAATTGGTGACATAAAACACATTAAATCCATCCAGAAAAAAGCCATTCGCTTCATTAACAGACGCTATGACTGTAATTTTTAGCCATCATCCCATCTAACGCACCTTGGTTTAACTTCACTTTCTAAAAGATGCGATATCAAGTCTCTGAAACTTTCCCACTGTTTTTTTTTCAGTTCGCCGCAGTATTTCATTGCACACCTACATAACACCTGCCAAAACAACATCCACCAGAAACAGCCATGCACTCAACGTGTCTGTGTTTCATCATCGCACAGACATCTTCAAATACACTTTTTTGCCCTGATGTACGGAACTGTGGAATACCATACCAGGTCGCATTCGTTCGTTACCGAAAGATGAATTTTTTAAGGAACTAAAAGACGATATACCCTAATTCTTGCTTCTTGCTTTGCAATGTTTATACAATTTTGTGTATGGTACTGTTCGTATTTATCTGACCGGTCATTGTTCTTGTTTATATCACCTGTTTTCGGTTTCTTTCTCTTTTTGTTATTATTTAAGTGCTCTGTACCCATTCTGCGATAGCCCTCTAACTGGGCTGCAGTATGTGGAAATAAATAAAATAAATAAATAAAATGTAAATGAGCACTGCAATGCATGGTGCACCTAGGACTTTTTCTCAATCACTTGTTGTTTAGAGTCGAACAGAGAAGATCTTAGCATCGTAATAGCTGAGTGTGATCATTGCCCAACGTGCGTCGCCATCTCTGGAGGAATGTTATCTATCATACAGCAGGCAAGGATATCCAGCTATATTTGTTCCCTGTGTAAATCACATAAATGCGTTGCGGTCTTCCTCTACTCTTCCACCATACGTATTGACCTTTTGAAGTGGACAACTCATCAAATCGGAGAGACCAATACATATACAGGGACATTATATATGCTTTGACTGTATCTGTGTGAGCTCAGCTGCGTCGGTGACGCTTGTAGGAACACGAGCGGTGAGAGAGGTTTAATTTTTCTTCGAAGCTTTGATTAAGGCGACAGCTCACAGAATAATGAATTCTATCATATTTGAACGCTTCTACAATGCTTTGCCACGTCCCGTAAAATCCACAAGGCTGCATAACTGTAACTTCTAGAAAGATGTCAAGAGAAGCGATAAAAGATGTAACAGTCGCTGCACGTTTAAAGAGGAACTGGCAGTATTTCCTTAGTGCCGCTAAAGTTTTCGCGCACGTCTTAGCAGCAGGGATGCCCCTGCTAAGTTACAAACAAGAAAGTGAGCGCAAGTGTATTACGGGTCTTTTGAATGTCGCAGAATATAGTGGCGATCGCAAATCTTGAAACGCAATATATGGAACTGCTTATTCTATCCCCCCCACCCCCCCCCCCCCAAAAAAAAAGAAAGTTATCTTGCTTAGAATGTTTAACACCCATTAACTGAGGTGGCATGCAGTGCGGGCGTTGGGGCGTCAGGAGAGTGGAACAATATGTGACCTCTCTCATCGTATGGAGCGAAACAGTACTTCGCCCTTTCGGACCAGAATAAGTGAAAAAAAAAGCCCATTCCCCCTTGGAGAGAGTAGAATGTGACCTGCACGAGTAGCGAAGCTATTTCGTTGTTAGAGCAGGAGTCATAGCATTTAGCGGGTATTTGACATTCGGAGAATATTCTGTACAACGGATTCATGAGTGCATAAGCACCTATTATGACATGCCGCTAATTCTTCCCAAATAAATGGTTCAAAGCACCTTAAAAAATCATAAAATGAGCATAATCAGTTAAGTAAGTTTAGCCATGGCTACAGCATTTTGATGAAGGCCATGTGCTGAGGCCAGTGCACTGTGCTCGTTGAGAGAGAGAGAGAGAACAACTTTATTCAGTAAAAAAAAATCACGGAGGTATAGCGGTCAGGCGGTGCCTCGCCGCCACCCTCGTTGAAAAACCCCAGCTCGTCGAAATTTCCAGAGCCCACTACTACACCTCGCAAAATAACGTCGTGGTTTTAGCAGGTAACAAACTAGAAATTATTATTAATATTAATTACATAATTTGACCAGCCGCTCTCGGCCCCATTTTATTGTAGTTTTAAGGGATGCAGCATTATAAACCATCTTTAAATTGTCAAAATTACCAAGCTTAAGATGTATATGTAGACATTTTGCTATATTTATTTAGTTATTTATTTAGAAATATCTCACAGGACTATAAAAAGGTATAATGGGAGGGGGGGGGGCGGGGCGTACGGTGCAATACAATACGATCGGTTAAAATATATGCTGCTACAAGAAATCAAACAATGCCGCAAGACGAAAGAATTTGCATATAATAAAAACCAGACATATCTCCCCAAATAATGAACAGGTAAGCATTGCATAAAACACCAAGTGAAAAAAAAGTTACAATACAGGTTTCAGATTTACCAAGGACATTACACAATGTATTATATAGAAAAAGCGAATATAACACAGACATAAGGCGTGAAAATGCATTCAAAACGTAATCGTTTGATGAGTAACCATGTACTAACTACGATCAGTATGAAGAAAAATCTTTCGTCAAAT
Source organism: Hyalomma asiaticum (assembly GCA_013339685.2). Classification (NCBI taxonomy): domain Eukaryota; kingdom Metazoa; phylum Arthropoda; class Arachnida; order Ixodida; family Ixodidae; genus Hyalomma; species Hyalomma asiaticum. Next base: position 23,588,733 of record CM023486.1, read on the forward strand.
TACCGCAAAGGATGTCACAATTTGTGAGCGACGCAATGCTCTCCGGGAGGCTGTTCCAAAGACGCATAGCGCAAGGCAGTGGTGAAAAGTTAAATGCCTGCGTCATGCGATATACGCGCGTTTAGAAGAAATTATTGTACAATCTGCATGATTTGAAGACGCGGTGCTTCAAGCATGGTAGGGATATTCCGTCAGAGTGAGTGAATTTAAGGAATAATGAGAGCAATGCAATATCGCTACGAATTCTCAACGGCTGCAAAGAGATTTCGGCTTTGATCTGCGTTATGCCAGAGTGGCAACTGCAATTATTAGAAAGGTCGGATCCCAGCGACCATAGCCGGTAACGCGCTTTCTCACCAGAGCAGGGTGGGCCAACCTGGTGCAGTAAAGGCGATAACCTCCCATGAATACGCCAATTAACTCTCGGCCCTCAGTCCGCAGCAGCTGCGGAGCAATTGACCATGGTGGCAGTCAGACCTGTGACGCAGCAGAGGGTGCTAATAATCTCTGGATCCGGACAGGACGCCATTAGAACCTGGCCTTGGAAACATTTAATGCAAGAGCTTTATCTACCGAGGGGAGTCTCTAGATAATGTTTGAAGAATTAGTGAGAATTAAATAGGATGTTATAGGTCTCAGTAACGTTAGGAAGATGGCCGAAGCCTTCGCTTTGCTGAAAAATGGGCACGTCCTATGCTACCATGGTCTAGTGGAAAAAAAAAGAGAATTGGGAGCGGGATTTCTGGTCAACAAAAAAGTTGCTGGCCACATTGAGGGATACTGTGACATTAACGAAAGAGTAGGCGTAGCATGACTTGTAATTATGTTTAATAAGAGGTACGTATTCAAGGTGGTGCAAGGCTATGCACCTATATCGAGCTACGACGACCAGCTAGTTGAACGCTTCTATGAAGATGTGGAATCGGCAACGGCTAAAGTAACGCCGCAGTACATCATTGTGAGCGGAGATTTCAATGCTAAGGTAGGGAAGAAGTAGGCTCGAGACACGGCACTCCGGAACTATGGCGTGGGTTGTAGGAATGACAGAGGGGACTTATTAGTAGAGTTCGCAGAGCGCGATAATCAGCGAATTATGAATAGGTTCTTTCGTAAACGGGTGAATTGGAAGTGGACGTGGAGAAGCCCTAATGGCGAGCCACGTCCATCTACAGGGCGACCCGAGCCTGCCTGCTCGTACGACATATGCAAATATCAGAACCTCTCAAGAAGATTCCCGCCTCATTCCACAATTTTCACTGTGCGGGGGCGAGGCTATCACTGTCAGGCTTCTACAAAAAGCACTTCCCTATCCCTACGGCAGTGCAGACTCTGTTCCCCAAATGGTTCCCAAGCCCGGACGGCCCCCTGTGTTGTGGTTATGCAGACTTAGAGCAGGTCCTGTGGAGCTGCGCCTCTGCCTGTCCCGCTTTCACCAAAGACAAACTGATGAAGCCAATTAAGGCTCAAGGCCAGACCTACTGGCCATCGAGAAGACCGCGAGAATGCCGTTTGGTTTTATCTGCTGGTAACCGAGTGGGCCCAGCCGGGTGAGCTTGAGTTCGCTATCGTCTATTGTGGACAAGATAAAATTATTTCACTCACTCACTTACTCAAACACACGGCGCCATCACGGTGGATAAAATATGCAAGCAAACTGCAATTTCATGAAGTTTCTGAAGACGTACGGGGAAAAAAATAGGACTGCTTTATTGAAGATGAACACATTACAGTACCCAGCTTGCCTAACACACTGTCCAAATGTGGTGCTGGCCCAATAAATGGGGCTCTCAAAAATGTTTTTTTTTGACGACTCAGACAACATTCGCGGAAATTTGAAAGCCTCGCACGTCGTCGAAAATGTTTACACTCTGAAACATTCCAGCCATAGCAGCGGCTGGTCTAATGAACAAGCGCTGCTCGTTTCGACCACATTTCAGATGGTCGCCACAATGTCTAGATCGTTTACCATTGAGTGCCCCATAGAGAAGGAGACGGGGCAACAAAACAAGTTACGCTAATATAAGTTACCACCGCACCAACAGCGCTCAGAATTTTTAGAAAGAGTGTATCGAGTAATGATACTTCCATACCTTGAAACACGTAAAAGAATACTCTTGAAGTGCCAGCAATACCAGTGCATACTGTATACTTTTCTTCACGTGATTTTTTCACTGGCTTGTTAAGACATAAAAAAATCAAATGAAACACAGGCAAATACCCGTGTGAGCAATAACAAATGGGCGTTTTTTCTTACACTTCGTGCAGTCGCAACTTCTCATACAGCCTCATTGACCCAGACGAGTATATTACTTGAACTGATTCGTAAATCCTTCATTCATTATTGCACCACTGCTTTCTAGCGGAAACAGCTTTCGCTCTTTCTCACTTGGAGTGATTTCGACAGCGACATTCCTTGTCTCCAAATGAGCGCTTTATTTCTTTGTAATTGTCCTCCGGGGCAGCCCCAAATCTAAAAGAGTGTGATACTTCTTTTTTTCCGTTCTTTTTGTTTTTTTCTGATATGAGTGGATATTTATATCCTCGATATCGCCTCTAAGTTCGCACGACGATCTTTGTGCTGGAGTCCTTTGCGTCGTTAGGAAGTTCCCAGCAGTAAAATGAGGAAAGGAAAGCGAAAGAAAGAACGATGCCAAACTAGAGGAACGAATGAGCTGGCGTTCTGAGCTGGTTCCGACCACACGAGTGACCGGACCTTCCTTTTAGTTCATACTTGCCTTGGGAACCTCGCACGTTGCCTGAAGGAGTGACGGCCGTTGTGTCGAGCTCGCAAATTGCACGCTTTCAGAAGAGCTCTCGAAAAGCAAAACACTACCCCGTGCTCAAGTGGGGGTTCTCTAGAAGGAGCCTTGCCTGCACCTAGCCCCAGCCTGCCTTGTACTATTTTCCTCTGACAACGGGCGTCGCGTTCTTGCTTTCTGCTTCTTTTACTCTGGTGTTATTTGATTCACCCCACATGTTTCACGATTACACTTCAATGGAAGTGCCAGTGTCATTGTTTCCCTCTGCCACGATATTTACAACGAGGAAGGAAGTGTGGTTGTGTTTTAGTTTGAAACCTTTAGCAATATTACATCATCACGAGCCCCATTTAAACGAAGACAACCAAAATCTGTTGTAGGTCAAATGCGTGATATTGCGTATACGAACTGTCGGAAACAGAAAAGCGGTCAGCGACTCCGACGGGCATCTTTTGACGTTAATTTGCGCCTAGAACTTTACAATGGCTCTTAGCCCACCGGTCGAAGGCACCCCCACGTGCTGTCTCGCAAAAACTCGTCCTCGCCTTCTACATAGAAATGAACGCTGTCAATCGGACGGACTTCCAGCAGCGAAATGGTTTGACGCTCGTAGTTCGTCTGGATAGAGCCCGTGAATGCTATCGGTTGTCGCAAGGCAACCATGTCTTTTAAACTTGTACTGAAGTCGTGTGCATCTTTGTTTATTTTCCTCACTAAGTTGTCACGCAGGGTGGCTCCGTACTAGTTGATCTCGCTAATGCCTTTTACCGTTTAACATCAACCCTCTCAACGTCACTTTTCTCGCCTGTTGGCATTCAAATGAAGGAATTCCTTTGTTCTAGCGCACAGAAGTACGCTATTTTGTCAACGTTGCTCTCAGCGCGTTCGGCAGCTCCTTCAGCAGGGCTTGGTTCTTATCTAATTGGACTAGGAAGGTCTTCAGGGCCGGTCACTGTCCTAGGAATGAGTCTCTACAACCTGGACCATTGTATATGGAGCACTTGCTAAAGCAGCGTTATCATGGGCGAGTTTGAGACGCTCTTGCTGGTGCTGGATGACCAGTGATCCTGCACGCATGAGCGATCGTAAGTTTCAACTGTATGGGACAGCTCATGCGTACGGATTTCCAGGCAAGTCTCGAAATTCCCTGCCCGTCGCGTGCTGGTTTAGATGCTCCTTAGCATGGCGCGCTTGTTTCACTTATTTATTTATTTATTTCCAAATACTGCACCCCAATGCAGGGCTATTGCAGGAGTGGGTTACATGAATACACCAGGAAGAATAACCGCAACATCACAACAATATGATCTCCTCCTAAGCACAACCGGGTACAGAATGAAACAAAAGATAGCAATGTAATTCAAATGACTCCAAAAAATCTGATATGTTCATTTCACGAACAGAACCAGGTAGATCATTCCAGTAAGCAATAGTCCTTGGAAAAAAACTGTATTTTAACATGTTAGTACGTGCAAAAAAAGGCCTTAGGTTAAGATTGTGACAACGTATAGTTGGAAGAGCACTAGCATACACGATATAATTGTCATTAGATAGCCGGCATGACGAGTGAACAAAAGAGTGCAACAGTTTTAAAGAGTCGATATCACGCCTAGTGCACAATGGTGATAATTTCAAAGGGTCTTAGAGGCTTACGAATTGGCATAGGGTGAGGGGGCCGTATGTTACAATCGAATACAATTGGTTAAAAGATACGATCCTAGAAAAAATCGTACATTGGCACAAGACGAAGAAATTTGCATATGTCAAAAACCAGACAGATTCCGCCCCCGAAAAAAAAATCCACAGCATATCCACGGAGTGAATAATGATGAGTGGGCGAAGCTCCGGAAGTTCATCGTTGATCGTGCCGAGTTCCGAATTAATTTATTTAACGCGCACGCTACGAATCCTTATGATTTAACTTAGCACAGGTGAAATCTCCCACCAGCACTTCATTGCAAGTCAAGATCCAATGCCTATATATATATATATATATATGGGTGGCCGGTGAACGGTTCTCCAGCGCGAGCAGTCGGTATTCTTTAATCAAGAAACTCGCTAGAAGCGGCCTGCGCCAACGTTGTCTCTAGCGGATGGGGGCGCGTTCTCCTTCTTAGCGAGCTGGTAGACCGTTCATCGAAGAAAGAGCGTTTCCATAGTCAACGCGCGCCTTTCGCTCTCTCTCTCTCTCCCTCACAAGACAGCAGACGGAGGAGAGAGAGCTCGCGCGCCGGGAGGCACGCGCCGAGGGCGAGCGCGAGCTTCCCGGGGGCGCGAGGTGGCTACATACATACTACTACTACTACTACAGAGGAGGGAACGATCACACCCTAAGGAGCTTCGCCCCTAAAGCAAGAACATAAACATAACTGAACAGATAAGTATTGCACAAAAGCAGCAAGTGGAAGAAAAGTTGCAATATACGTTACAAAGTTACAAAGGACTTTGTACAATAGATTGTATTGACAAAGCAAATATAACACAGACATAACGTAACGAAAGGGAAGGGGTCAAGGGCTCGTTCTTTATTTGTTAGAAACAAGTTAATGAGCAAACAGACAATGAAGCCTAGGAAAGCATAGGGGAAGTTACTTGTGGTATTTTAATTGTGGAGAAAGTAGAAAGGAATTAAAGTGGACGAAAAGACAAACCTGCCTTCGGTGGGACCCGAACCCACGACCTTCGGATGTCGCGTCCGATGCTCTACCAACTGAGTTCGGGTCCCACCGAAGGCAGGTTTGTCTTTTCGTCCACTTTAATTCCTTTCTACTTTCTCCACAATTAAAATACCACAAGTAACTTCCCCTATGCTTTCCTAGGCTTCATTGTCTGTTTGCTCATTAACTTGTTTCTAACAAATAAAGAACGAGCCCTTGACCCCTTCCCTTTCGTTATTTCATAGCTTGGGCCTCGTTGCGGCAGACTTGGTGCCTTAGGTAGCATGCGAGGGCTTATTGGGCAGCAGCCATCTCATCTAAGGTCACGTTCTACGTGACGCCTCCTGGCAAGAAAGTGCGTTCCACGCACGCCGCCTTGGCCATGAGTGGCGCTGCCTAACACTCCCAGGATAATATGTACATAAATACACAATAAAGTGGACGGGGGGACGGGCCGCCTTCGTAGCTCAGTTGGTAGAGCATCGGACGCGACATCCGAAGGTCGTGGGTTCGGGTCCCACCGAAGGCAGGTTTGTCTTTTCGTCCACTTTAATTCCTTTCTACTTTCTCCACAATTAAAATACCACAAGTAACTTCCCCTATGCTTTCCTAGGCTTCATTGTCTGTTTGCTCATTAACTTGTTACAGACATAACGTAGACATACATTCCACAGCCGTCTGGCGCGTTAGTAGGCAATGTGTTGCGCAGCTCAGCTATATGATGGGAGTTGGATTACCCGAGACGGAAGCAGCATTTCAATCGCTAGCCATTTGGACCTGATGACGCTAGTATACGTTGCTAGAGATCAAGCGATGCACAGCCACACAAAGAGAATAAACGACTTTACTAATTACTGCCTCAACGAAAACAAGAATAGGTTTACTTCGCAGTGCTGGCCATCAGACGCTCGACATTTATGAAGAATGAAAATTTAGGCGTATACCTCGCAATGTGGGAATTGATTTGCGCATAAATGAGCGAGATATTTACATATGCTGACCTGTTCGGTATTTAGCCAAGTGGTACGACTAGGATAAATGCCTGTGCACGGACTGAGAACAAGCAGCATCACCACAACTCCCGCTGCGACATCGCTGTTTATCCTATGTACAGCGTAAGAAGAATCGTCGTGGACACTTGGTAGTTTGCTGGCTTAGCATCTCGGGGCCCCGGGTACGATTCCTACCTCCCCCTCCCACCTCCTCCCACGCTTGGTAGGCTCGCGCCTGTCCGTGTATATGCGCACTTCAATCGCAAGTAACAACAGATGCCGTGCCCTCATGTTTGACAGGCGCGAAGTGTGCCCGCGTGAAGCTTCCACTGCCTATGTTGCTTGGCCCCGGCTTAATGTACTCTGCCCTGTTGAAAAATCAATTACCTGTGGTGTATTCCAATATAACCCGGGCCAAGCTGGGGGTATAGAGTCACACAGGACCGTATTATCATTAATTGTGGCGTACCTGACAACGATAGCATTTTGGAGATGTATAGATGCACCATTCGCGTTCGGTATACACTGATCCGCTACCACCCCTGTTTAAGTATGTATCAGGGAAACGATTCTTTAGGAGGAGGCCAATGAGGTCTACACGGATAGATAGATAGATAGATAGATAGATAGATAGATAGATAGATAGATAGATAGATAGATAGATAGATAGATAGATAGATAGATAGATAGATAGATCAGGTCAAAGTTGCTGAAGTTCGTCTAAACTTCTTCGCATTTAAAATAAGTCATTCACCACAGGGCGCACAACAGTCAAAGACGACTTCTGCTGTGTCTTGCCTATGAAAATGGAGTGGGCTCACACTCAGGACAAATGACAGAAAAGAGTTCGAAACTGGTCATCTATCTTCATTTATTCTGCATTCATGGCACTGCACTTCTTCGTCAATACATTGCCTGCGTATGCTTGTCGCGAGTCGCAAGTTTTCCTGGTGCCAGGAAATGTCGATGCTGGATTACTTCGCTCATGACAAATGCTTTTTGTTCTCCTTGAGAAACAATTTTTATCGCTCACCCGAATGACTCGGCTCGAGCACACGGGAGTATCACTCAGGGGAAATTTGTTTCTTCCTGAAACTTGCGTTAGACAAAGCTCGATGGTTTGATGGCTCATTTGCTACGTAATCTTTACAATAAATCACTCTTCGTTAACGCACCATTGTTTTCACAAATTGTGCTTTGTGCTGTCTTTCATGACGCGCGAAGTTCTTTATAGCCGGAAACATAAAAAAGGTGAAAGGAGCTGAAGGGCGTCTTGCATGCAGACAATGATCTTTCTTAAAACTACAAACGATCCGAATGCGAATAATGTTATGGTTCTAAACGCAGCAATTTGGGAGATTAATATTCCTCGACTGGCAGAGTGCCTTGGTAAAAATGGGAAAGGGCATTGTAATCAAGATTACTTAATCTCTCTTTTCTAGCATACGGTTTACTTGACATTTGTTCACAAGATATGTGTGCGGATATATACAAATGCCTTTGGTTGGGTAGGAAAAGGCATCTGTGCTGTCAAGCATACATCTGAGGCCATGAGAAATCAGTTGCCGCAAACAAATTTTTTACAGTTTGCTTTTCCGCGTAGAGACATCAGGGTCCACTGGTTATGTTGTGACGACTGTCCAAGAAATGGTAACGCAATGTCAGTGCTGTACACTTTCCTCGTTCCATCATAATCCTGTAACGCCTTCCTGTTACTACTTCCTTTAATACGAAAGGGACACGTTCCAGTTAAACTGCGAAATTGGAACATGTCTTGACATCAATGTTGCATTTGATATCTAAAATCGAAAGTGGTGTTGGACAATCCCGAGGCAAAATAAAGGCAACATTATAAATCACGCATTCGACCTATGTACATTTCACGAACTTGAACTTCATCGGCAGCATATTATCTAGAGACAAAGAAATAGCCCAAAGAAACTCTCCTAAGCAAATATTTTTAAGGAGCACCAAACATACTACAACACAATTACACTGCGCCATAAACGTCATTGCTCAAAACTGGTTGCCTTTCTGGCGTTTTAATAGTGTAATTGACCGGTTAGGATATGTTGCTTTTACCTAGTTGTCTTCATTTTAAAGTATTTGTGATATATTGTTCTTTTTTGTTATATATGGCTGCGCTGAAGTTATGTCGATGTGAGGCGTTCTGACATTGTTATCTTCTGAATTTACCGCAGGATTAATAACGTGGCACCGTTTTTTGCCTTTCTACGTGGCACTTTACGAATAACCATAAATTGATTGCCTGTTCAGTTTGTAGGCGCAAAGGCCTTCATGTGAAGGCGAAATGATGTTTCGGTGCAGGAGGTAAATAAATGAATAAATAGCCTCACGTATATCATTTGAGCGGACGCCTACCAGAAATGACGCACCCCACACAGGAAGGGCTCACAGGGTATTGTTACCAGCATATGAGGCTGTCCTGAGAAGTGTGCGGTGTCCGAAGCATTAAAATATTTGGTCATCCCTGTGTAGGTAACCCTTTCGTCGCGTAGCAATGAAGCTATAGACTTTATTAGAAACAAACTGAGCATCGCCGGGCATAATGAACTAGTTCACAAAATAATGATGTTAGCTTCCGAAATACATACGCACGGAAGCATGCTGAGCACACGTGCACGTGAGCACGTTTACGGGAAGCCTTTCGTTTCCGCTCCTTACAGATGTTATAGGAGTCAGCACGTTCAAGAGATTGACGCATGGAGTGTCTTACAAGTGTGCACAACCACGGACGTAACCATGTTCTCAGAGCCAATGGTTTAAGCGGCGATAGCACAGTGCGCGTTGACAGTGTTTTAGTTCCTAGGGGGGAGCCGTGGCGACGGGATTATCAGGAACGAAAGGAACTTCGCTATTGCATGCGGTTCATCCTCCGTCTCATACACTTGTACAGGGCTAGCTGACAGCCGGAAACTTTCCAGCGGCCACAGTAAGCGCCCGCCGCCTTCACGGAGTAGAGGGACACCCTGACGACGTGCGGCCGCAGTGAAGCGGAAGCGTCGCTCTCGTAGAAGCATCAAAAGCACAGATGGAAAGAGAATGACGTTTTTACGCTTGATTTTCTTTTGCGCGAACGATACCGACGACAGGAAAACGGGCACTCGAAGGTCGGCTTGCTGTAGCCCGGCGTGTCCGCCCTGCATGATGCGCTGCGTACGTGCGATCGTCGCGGATTGGAACATTTATAGAAGGAACATCATTCCCTTTGCCATTCCTTTCGTAGATGGAACGCGTTACAGTTACTGTTCCACCAATCCTAAATAGAACGATGGCGTTCCTTCGTTCCTCTGAAAAGGAAAACTTTCAAGCAACGTCGATCCCCGGAACGTAGTTTCGTACAACATACCGCAGTATCTGAAGGTTTGAAGGTTTTTATTGAAGAACGATGTTAGTTTTCCGAGGAAGTGTCCACAAGATCGGTGATACACTGGGAGCCCCAAAGTTGAAAACTGTTAGGGAAGCTACCATATATAATGTGATTAGGAGAGAAGAAAAAAAAGGAAACGAAGTACATCGTTCAGCGGTTGTGGCAGCTTGAAAAGGAACACTTCGAAAAGCAAGCAGCGGTTATCCGTTTAACGAAGCAGGAGAGCCAAAAATAAATAAATAATTAATTCTTGAACAAACAACGGCAGGTTACAAAGCAACAAAATTAATACTAACCAATACACTTGTACATACGTAGGTACAAAAGCAGTTTCTAGTGTGAAGACACCTGTTGCAAAAAATATTTCTTTGCCTGGTTTTTGAATGAATGTGCCGTGGTTGATGATTTGTTTATATGAGGAAGCGGGTTCCACAACATGATTCCCGCAAATGGGGTAGTAAACCTACCATAGTTTGTGCGAACTTTAGGAAAAAGACGGTTATCAAGCTCAGAGATCCTTAGTAATATTATTCACAAAAGTTACAACGACAAATCCATCTATATGTACAATACAACATAAAAGCCTATACATCACCACTGATAACTTGAGCTTAAAGAGATGATGAAGAGGATAAATATTTAAATCAAAATAAGGTCGCGTTGCAGTGGTTAAGTAATGGGCGAATGTCATGAGACGAAGTGCCTGATTTTGCAGGCGTTGAAGTTGGTGGACGTGGGTGAAATATGCGTTGCCCCATGCTGATATGCAATAACAGAGATGAACTCCGTGGCATGACTCAGGAGCCTGAAAATGCGCATCAAAAACTGCTTCGTTCTGCTCCACAACGAACTTAATACCGCCTCAGCCTAGGGTTATTTCTCTTTGTCTCCTGCGATACGAGGTGGCCTTTCTCAGTACATTTTCCAGACATTTGCCAGTACTATTACATATTATTAATGGCCCCGCTACGCCGGTCTAGTGGCTACGGTGCTTGACTGCTATCCGAAGGTAGCGCGATCGAATTCCGACTGCTGCGGCTGCATTTCTATCGAACCGACATGTTGAGGCCCGTGTATTCTGAAATGTCAGTGCACGCTAAGCGATCGCAGGTGGTTCAAATTTCCGGAGTATTTCTCAACGGCGTCTCTCATAATAATATCATCTATGTGTGTCGCAATACACCAAGTCAAGGTGAAAAAACACAGAGACGTTTCGGGACCCGTACGGGTTCCTTGTTCACACTAAGCAGGCAAGAGCCGTATGTCGCTATTTTATGCCAAAATGTGACGTAATGACCGGATGTAGCTGGCGGGTAGACTCCCATCTGTCCTGTTGATAGTGTCCTCAGTTTTCTGGATAAAAACAGATTCCAAAAGCAGTCTCGTGGTCGAATTCTTTTCCTTAGCTATGATAGCGGCGTTGTCCCAATCGATGAGATGACCGTGGTTATCGGCATGCTCAGCCAAGGCGTTTGACGCTTTCTTGTTGTTGGCCACGTCCCTTTTATGTTCTTTTAATCTTCTGGTGAAGTTGCCGGTTTCGCCGATGTAACTGCAGCTGCAGTCTGCGCATGGCACCTTGTAGACAACACCAGGGTATCGCTTGCTGTCTAAGCGGTCCTTCACGTTCAAAAGCTGATTCCTAAGCTTGTCGGACGGTATGTGAGCAACGCGAAGGTCATATCTTGAAAAGATACGGCTTAGGGCTTCGCTGACTCCAGGAACATATGGGATGCCGGCGCGTCTTCGAAACGACCTGCCCTGGGATGGCTTGGGATGGAGGACGCGATCTTCAACATTCTTAATAAACTTTTTCGGGTACCCGTTCGTCAATAGTTCTCGATGTATTGTTTGCAGCTCTTTCCTCATTGCGTCGTCACTTGAGCAAATGCGTGTTGCCCGCGTCACCAGGGAAGAAACAACGGATTGTTTGTGGCAGGCTGGGTGGGACGAATTGAAATTCAGGTAGTGTCCGGTATGCGTTGCTTTCCTGTACACAGCAAACGAAAGGCTAGGCCCGGTACGGCTCACCTGCACATCGAGGAAAGGAAGGCTGCCGTCACACTCATATTCCGCGGTAAACTGTATGGCGGCTTCTGTAGAGTTGAGAAGACGCAGGAGCCGTGGGGCATCATTCTTACTGACGATGCAGAAGCAGTCGTCCACGTAGCGCACGAATATCTTGGGCTTGGGAACAAAGTTGGCGAGCGCCTTCTGTTCAATCACCTCCATGACCAAATTCGCCGTAGTAACGGAGATGGAGGCCCCCATGGCAGTTCCGTGGATCTGCTTGTAACACTGCTCGCGGTAAGTGAAGTAGGTGTTGCTTAAGCAAAATTCCAGTAGCTCACACAAGTCCGCTACCTCCAACGGGGTGCGCTCCGCGAGCGTTTCGTCCGCCAACAGGACCTCTCTGCATGTTGCTACGGCCAAGTCGACAGGTACCGAAGTGAAGAGCGATTTGACGTCGAAGGACACCATGACGTCGTCTTCATCCACAGTAATGTCGCGCACTCTTTCCACGAAAGCTGAGGAATTGGCAATGTGTGTAGCTGTCTTTCCGGCGAGCGGGCCCAACACTTGGTGTAGGTAACCCGAAAGTCGGTGCAGCGGTGACCTCGTGAAGTCAACGATGGGCCGTAGTGGAATGCCTGGCTTGTGTACTTTCGGCAGACCGTAAATTGCGGGTGCAGATCCATTAGTACACAGGAGCCGATAGTAAAGGTGCTTCTGCTGAGGCGGCACGAATTGGAAAATCCTTCGAGAGCAGTTTCTGCAGTTTAGATTGGAAGGCTTAGTCGTGGGGTCTTTCCGCATCGTCCACGTAAGTATCGCCGTCCGAGAGCAAGTTCAACATCTTCTGATCGTACTCACTTCTGTTGAGTACCACGACGGCGTTTCCCTTGTCCGCAGGAAGTATGGTGATGGAGGCATTGTTCCGGAGGCCCTTGATGGTCGCTTTTTCAGTCGGTGAAGACCGGGCACGAGTGCCCTGCGTCCGCCACTTTGACAGAACACCGATAGTGCGCGTGCGAGCTTCGTCCCTTACTTCGGGAGGAAGCTGTGTGACGGCTCGCTCTACGGCGCAGATCACTTTCGTCGGATTCGGTGGGGCGCCGGAATTGAAGTTTAATCCTTTGCGCAGGATGGCCAGTTCCGATGCAGTAGGTTTGTACGAGGACAAGTTGAGAACGGCGGCTTTAGTTTGGGCGTCGTCCTGCGGCCTGAGTGCGTCCAGTTTCCTTTCTTGTGACTTCTTGCAGTTGCGTTCCCTTAGCGTCGCCATGAAGTTGGCGTGAAGCTGTACGTCTGGGAAGTCTTCAACAATGACGTGTTCCAGCTGACGCCTCGCGAAGAACGTTTTTGTTTCCAATTTCTTGATTGTCTGTCTGCATTCTTGGATGCGTGCTGACACTAGCTTCTTCTCAGCTTGTCGAATTAATCTTGTGGCCCCACGCTGACGCTACCGGTGTCTTCAAGCGTAGACTTTTTGGTACAAGGCCTTCCAGTTTGCACGCCTGGTTGAACGACAAATGGCACTTGAAGGCAGCTATTCTTGAAGTGAGCGACACGAACTGGAATCGGCGAATCTTCGTTACGACGTCTTGTCCGTAGTTAGTTCTGTATGATATGTAGTCAAGAGTTCGACGAAAGTTCGTCTGGTCAGGTATCATGATGAGGATGTAGATGCAGTCACTGACCAAGTCAAGGTGAAAAAACACACAGAGACGTTTCGGGACCCGTACGGGTTCCTTGTTCACACTAAGCAGGCAAGAGCCGTATGTCGCTATTTTATGCCAAAATGTGACGTAATGACCGGATGTAGCTGGCGGGTAGACTCCCATCTGTCCTGTTGATAGTGTCCTCAGTTTTCTGGATAAAAACAGATTCCAAAAGCAGTCTCGTGGTCGAATTCTTTTCCTTAGCTATGATAGCGGCGTTGTCCCAATCGATGAGATGACCGTGGTTATCGGCATGCTCAGCCAAGGCGTTTGACGCTTTCTTGTTGTTGGCCACGTCCCTTTTATGTTCTTTTAATCTTCTGGTGAAGTTGCCGGTTTCGCCGATGTAACTGCAGCTGCAGTCTGCGCATGGCACCTTGTAGACAACACCAGGGTATCGCTTGCTGTCTAAGCGGTCCTTCACGTTCAAAAGCTGATTCCTAAGCTTGTCGGACGGTATGTGAGCAACGCGAAGGTCATATCTTGAAAAGATACGGCTTAGGGCTTCGCTGACTCCAGGAACATATGGGATGCCGGCGCGTCTTCGAAACGACCTGCCCTGGGATGGCTTGGGATGGAGGACGCGATCTTCAACATTCTTAATAAACTTTTTCGGGTACCCGTTCGTCAATAGTTCTCGATGTATTGTTTGCAGCTCTTTCCTCATTGCGTCGTCACTTGAGCAAATGCGTGTTGCCCGCGTCACCAGGGAAGAAACAACGGATTGTTTGTGGCAGGCTGGGTGGGACGAATTGAAATTCAGGTAGTGTCCGGTATGCGTTGCTTTCCTGTACACAGCAAACGAAAGGCTAGGCCCGGTACGGCTCACCTGCACATCGAGGAAAGGAAGGCTGCCGTCACACTCATATTCCGCGGTAAACTGTATGGCGGCTTCTGTAGAGTTGAGAAGACGCAGGAGCCGTGGGGCATCATTCTTACTGACGATGCAGAAGCAGTCGTCCACGTAGCGCACGAATATCTTGGGCTTGGGAACAAAGTTGGCGAGCGCCTTCTGTTCAATCACCTCCATGACCAAATTCGCCGTAGTAACGGAGATGGAGGCCCCCATGGCAGTTCCGTGGATCTGCTTGTAACACTGCTCGCGGTAAGTGAAGTAGGTGTTGCTTAAGCAAAATTCCAGTAGCTCACACAAGTCCGCTACCTCCAACGGGGTGCGCTCCGCGAGCGTTTCGTCCGCCAACAGGACCTCTCTGCATGTTGCTACGGCCAAGTCGACAGGTACCGAAGTGAAGAGCGATTTGACGTCGAAGGACACCATGACGTCGTCTTCATCCACAGTAATGTCGCGCACTCTTTCCACGAAAGCTGAGGAATTGGCAATGTGTGTAGCTGTCTTTCCGGCGAGCGGGCCCAACACTTGGTGTAGGTAACCCGAAAGTCGGTGCAGCGGTGACCTCGTGAAGTCAACGATGGGCCGTAGTGGAATGCCTGGCTTGTGTACTTTCGGCAGACCGTAAATTGCGGGTGCAGATCCATTAGTACACAGGAGCCGATAGTAAAGGTGCTTCTGCTGAGGCGGCACGAATTGGAAAACCTTCGAGAGCAGTTTCTGCAGTTTAGTTTGAATGCTTGTCGTGGGGTCTTTCCGCATCGCCACGTAAGTATCGCCGTCCGAGAGCAAGTTCAACATCTTCTGATCGTACTCACTTCTGTTGAGTACCACGACGGCGTTTCCCTTGTCCGCAGGAAGTATGGTGATGGAGGCATTGTTCCGGAGGCCCTTGATGGTCGCTTTTTCAGTCGGTGAAGACCGTGCACGAGTGCCCTGCGTCCGCCACTTTGACAGAACACCGATGGTGCGCGTGCGAGCTTCGTCCCTTACTTCGGGAGGAAGCTGTGTGACGGCTCGCTCTACGGCGCAGATCACTTTCGTCGGATTCGGTGGGGCGCCGGAATTGAAGTTTAATCCTTTGCGCAGGATGGCCAGTTCCGATGCAGTAGGTTTGTACGAGGACAAGTTGAGAACGGCGGCTTTAGTTTGGGCGTCGTCCTGCGGCCTGAGTGCGTCCAGTTTCCTTTCTTGTGACTTCTTGCAGTTGCGTTCCCTTAGCGTCGCCATGAAGTTGGCGTGAAGCTGTACGTCTGGGAAGTCTTCAACAATGACGTGTTCCAGCTGACGCCTCGCGAAGAACGTTTTTGTTTCCAATTTCTTGATTGTCTGTCTGCATTCTTGGATGCGTGCTGACACTAGCTTCTTCTCCGCTTGTCGAATTAACTTGTGGCCCCATGCTGACGCTACCGGTGTCTTCAAGCGTAGACTTTTTGGTACAAGTCCTTCCAGTTTGCACGCCTGGTTGAACGACAAATGGCACTTGAAGGCAGCTATTCTTGAAGTGAGCGACACGAACTGGCGAATCTTCGTTACGACGTCTTGTCCGTAGTTAGTTCTGTATGATATGTAGTCAAGAGTTCGACGAAAGTTCGTCTGGTCAGGTATCATGATGAGGATGTAGATGCAGTCACTGACCAAGTCAAGGTGAAAAAACACACAGAGACGTTTCGGGACCCGTACGGGTTCCTTGTTCACACTAAGCAGGCAAGAGCCGTATGTCGCTATTTTATGCCAAAATGTGACGTAATGACCGGATGTAGCTGGCGGGTAGACTCCCATCTGTCCTGTTGATAGTGTCCTCAGTTTTCTGGATAAAAACAGATTCCAAAAGCAGTCTCGTGGTCGAATTCTTTTCCTTAGCTATGATAGCGGCGTTGTCCCAATCGATGAGATGACCGTGGTTATCGGCATGCTCAGCCAAGGCGTTTGACGCTTTCTTGTTGTTGGCCACGTCCCTTTTATGTTCTTTTAATCTTCTGGTGAAGTTGCCGGTTTCGCCGATGTAACTGCAGCTGCAGTCTGCGCATGGCACCTTGTAGACAACACCAGGGTATCGCTTGCTGTCTAAGCGGTCCTTCACGTTCAAAAGCTGATTCCTAAGCTTGTCGGACGGTATGTGAGCAACGCGAAGGTCATATCTTGAAAAGATACGGCTTAGGGCTTCGCTGACTCCAGGAACATATGGGATGCCGGCGCGTCTTCGAAACGACCTGCCCTGGGATGGCTTGGGATGGAGGACGCGATCTTCAACATTCTTAATAAACTTTTTCGGGTACCCGTTCGTCAATAGTTCTCGATGTATTGTTTGCAGCTCTTTCCTCATTGCGTCGTCACTTGAGCAAATGCGTGTTGCCCGCGTCACCAGGGAAGAAACAACGGATTGTTTGTGGCAGGCTGGGTGGGACGAATTGAAATTCAGGTAGTGTCCGGTATGCGTTGCTTTCCTGTACACAGCAAACGAAAGGCTAGGCCCGGTACGGCTCACCTGCACATCGAGGAAAGGAAGGCTGCCGTCACACTCATATTCCGCGGTAAACTGTATGGCGGCTTCTGTAGAGTTGAGAAGACGCAGGAGCCGTGGGGCATCATTCTTACTGACGATGCAGAAGCAGTCGTCCACGTAGCGCACGAATATCTTGGGCTTGGGAACAAAGTTGGCGAGCGCCTTCTGTTCAATCACCTCCATGACCAAATTCGCCGTAGTAACGGAGATGGAGGCCCCCATGGCAGTTCCGTGGATCTGCTTGTAACACTGCTCGCGGTAAGTGAAGTAGGTGTTGCTTAAGCAAAATTCCAGTAGCTCACACAAGTCCGCTACCTCCAACGGGGTGCGCTCCGCGAGCGTTTCGTCCGCCAACAGGACCTCTCTGCATGTTGCTACGGCCAAGTCGACAGGTACCGAAGTGAAGAGCGATTTGACGTCGAAGGACACCATGACGTCGTCTTCATCCACAGTAATGTCGCGCACTCTTTCCACGAAAGCTGAGGAATTGGCAATGTGTGTAGCTGTCTTTCCGGCGAGCGGGCCCAACACTTGGTGTAGGTAACCCGAAAGTCGGTGCAGCGGTGACCTCGTGAAGTCAACGATGGGCCGTAGTGGAATGCCTGGCTTGTGTACTTTCGGCAGACCGTAAATTGCGGGTGCAGATCCATTAGTACACAGGAGCCGATAGTAAAGGTGCTTCTGCTGAGGCGGCACGAATTGGAAAACCTTCGAGAGCAGTTTCTGCAGTTTAGTTTGAATGCTTGTCGTGGGGTCTTTCCGCATCGCCACGTAAGTATCGCCGTCCGAGAGCAAGTTCAACATCTTCTGATCGTACTCACTTCTGTTGAGTACCACGACGGCGTTTCCCTTGTCCGCAGGAAGTATGGTGATGGAGGCATTGTTCCGGAGGCCCTTGATGGTCGCTTTTTCAGTCGGTGAAGACCGTGCACGAGTGCCCTGCGTCCGCCACTTTGACAGAACACCGATGGTGCGCGTGCGAGCTTCGTCCCTTACTTCGGGAGGAAGCTGTGTGACGGCTCGCTCTACGGCGCAGATCACTTTCGTCGGATTCGGTGGGGCGCCGGAATTGAAGTTTAATCCTTTGCGCAGGATGGCCAGTTCCGATGCAGTAGGTTTGTACGAGGACAAGTTGAGAACGGCGGCTTTAGTTTGGGCGTCGTCCTGCGGCCTGAGTGCGTCCAGTTTCCTTTCTTGTGACTTCTTGCAGTTGCGTTCCCTTAGCGTCGCCATGAAGTTGGCGTGAAGCTGTACGTCTGGGAAGTCTTCAACAATGACGTGTTCCAGCTGACGCCTCGCGAAGAACGTTTTTGTTTCCAATTTCTTGATTGTCTGTCTGCATTCTTGGATGCGTGCTGACACTAGCTTCTTCTCCGCTTGTCGAATTAACTTGTGGCCCCATGCTGACGCTACCGGTGTCTTCAAGCGTAGACTTTTTGGTACAAGTCCTTCCAGTTTGCACGCCTGGTTGAACGACAAATGGCACTTGAAGGCAGCTATTCTTGAAGTGAGCGACACGAACTGGCGAATCTTCGTTACGACGTCTTGTCCGTAGTTAGTTCTGTATGATATGTAGTCAAGAGTTCGACGAAAGTTCGTCTGGTCAGGTATCATGATGAGGATGTAGATGCAGTCACTGACCAAGTCAAGGTGAAAAAACACACAGAGACGTTTCGGGACCCGTACGGGTTCCTTGTTCACACTAAGCAGGCAAGAGCCGTATGTCGCTATTTTATGCCAAAATGTGACGTAATGACCGGATGTAGCTGGCGGGTAGACTCCCATCTGTCCTGTTGATAGTGTCCTCAGTTTTCTGGATAAAAACAGATTCCAAAAGCAGTCTCGTGGTCGAATTCTTTTCCTTAGCTATGATAGCGGCGTTGTCCCAATCGATGAGATGACCGTGGTTATCGGCATGCTCAGCCAAGGCGTTTGACGCTTTCTTGTTGTTGGCCACGTCCCTTTTATGTTCTTTTAATCTTCTGGTGAAGTTGCCGGTTTCGCCGATGTAACTGCAGCTGCAGTCTGCGCATGGCACCTTGTAGACAACACCAGGGTATCGCTTGCTGTCTAAGCGGTCCTTCACGTTCAAAAGCTGATTCCTAAGCTTGTCGGACGGTATGTGAGCAACGCGAAGGTCATATCTTGAAAAGATACGGCTTAGGGCTTCGCTGACTCCAGGAACATATGGGATGCCGGCGCGTCTTCGAAACGACCTGCCCTGGGATGGCTTGGGATGGAGGACGCGATCTTCAACATTCTTAATAAACTTTTTCGGGTACCCGTTCGTCAATAGTTCTCGATGTATTGTTTGCAGCTCTTTCCTCATTGCGTCGTCACTTGAGCAAATGCGTGTTGCCCGCGTCACCAGGGAAGAAACAACGGATTGTTTGTGGCAGGCTGGGTGGGACGAATTGAAATTCAGGTAGTGTCCGGTATGCGTTGCTTTCCTGTACACAGCAAACGAAAGGCTAGGCCCGGTACGGCTCACCTGCACATCGAGGAAAGGAAGGCTGCCGTCACACTCATATTCCGCGGTAAACTGTATGGCGGCTTCTGTAGAGTTGAGAAGACGCAGGAGCCGTGGGGCATCATTCTTACTGACGATGCAGAAGCAGTCGTCCACGTAGCGCACGAATATCTTGGGCTTGGGAACAAAGTTGGCGAGCGCCTTCTGTTCAATCACCTCCATGACCAAATTCGCCGTAGTAACGGAGATGGAGGCCCCCATGGCAGTTCCGTGGATCTGCTTGTAACACTGCTCGCGGTAAGTGAAGTAGGTGTTGCTTAAGCAAAATTCCAGTAGCTCACACAAGTCCGCTACCTCCAACGGGGTGCGCTCCGCGAGCGTTTCGTCCGCCAACAGGACCTCTCTGCATGTTGCTACGGCCAAGTCGACAGGTACCGAAGTGAAGAGCGATTTGACGTCGAAGGACACCATGACGTCGTCTTCATCCACAGTAATGTCGCGCACTCTTTCCACGAAAGCTGAGGAATTGGCAATGTGTGTAGCTGTCTTTCCGGCGAGCGGGCCCAACACTTGGTGTAGGTAACCCGAAAGTCGGTGCAGCGGTGACCTCGTGAAGTCAACGATGGGCCGTAGCGGAATGTCTGGCTTGTGTACTTTCGGCAGACCGTAAATTGCGGGTGCAGATCCATTAGTACACAGGAGGCGATAGTAAAGGTGCTTCTGCTGAGGCGGCACGAATTGGAAAATCTTCGCGAGCAGTTTCTGCAGTTTAGATTGGAGGCTAGTCGTGGGGTCTTTCCGCATCGTCACGTAAGTATCGCCGTCCGAGAGCAAATTCAGCATCTTCTGATCGTACTCACTTCTGTTGAGTACCACGACGGCGTTTCCCTTGTCCTTATGGGAATTTCGCCGCTTGGAAATGAAATTCCGGAAGATGGCATGCCCAGGACATTTGATGTGAGTTGAGGCCTATGTTTGTGTACCTTGGCGTCTTGCTAAATTCGTGTTGTCTTCTAACTCCTCCCTACTCGATGAGGAACTGAAGAAAGAGGACGGGTTCTAGGCATGAATGACCGTTTCTTGCATCTATGTTTCCCTCCATTTAAAGGTATTTAACACGCACTAAATACGCAAATATAGTAGTTTAGCGGCAGTAAGCTTCAGAGCGCGTGATTAAACATCCTAGAGCATTGTGGGTGTTCTAAGCGATAAAGGCGGCGAATATCAAGGCTTACGTTGAGTATCCTGCGCAATTCCACTTGAATACAACAGTCGTTTCTCGTTTTGTATTCACTGGTTTGTGGTCCAAATTATGCTTGTCCTAATTTAATACTAAATATAATATCGCCGTAGGACCGCCAGTTTATTTTTGTGAACTAATGCGGCTTTTTTGTTTTCTTGCATCCTAACCAGTTCGCGTTGCTGGAGACGGTGGTTCAGCTTCTGCTAAACCCTGTGCTGCAGGTAGCTCGCGAGAGAACGTATGCGTGCCAGCCTACTTCCGAGGCTGCACCAGGCTGCACACAACAAATGGACTCCCGATGGGTGTAGGCTTGCCCTGCAGAAATGCTGTCTTTCATGTTTTGTGACGACCATAAAAAAGAAAGAAAAACGCACGTATAGAATAACGTAGCACGTGCTAAGCCGGCAGCAGATACACATAAAAAATTGTGTGAGGGGGACGCGCATCGACTTCCGAGCTGACCACCATCGTCGCGGCCCCCTCGACGCACCTGCCTGTGGGCAGGTACAGGTGGCAAAGAATGTCGTTCTGAACCTGCTTTTGGCGGCATTAGCTCCCTTCGGAGGGAGGACTGCGCTGTTTCCCGAGAACTTGATTTCCTTGCTCTCTCGTCGCGGCTGCAGAAACAAGCGTCGGATCAACATGCAAGGTGCACGAGCGAGTTTCAACGGGTGCACGCAGTCTGTCTACGCGTGTCGGCGCATGCTCCGCTTTTATCGATCGTTCAAGTCGATTGCGCGATTTCTTGGCGAGTGCACCTGCTAAGACAATGCTCATCCTAACTGTGACAATGGTTGTAGGCAAACACAAGTCTGCGCCTTTTTGTGAGACTACAGTGTTGTCGCCGAATTTCCATTGCGGAATCAAAGCTGAAGAGCGCAGAGCGAAATTCGGTCACTTACCGGACAGTTTTCCAAATGGGACGTGGCACTTTTTGTTGCTGTTAAAGCACCGGTTCACCTTTATATATCATTGGTGTCGTGAGGTGCGTAGGCTCTTTATTTTCGAATTCCCTTAATAGCGAAGCAGGGCTGTCCCAAAGCAATTTCGCTTCATATAGTTACTCGTGTGTTTGTATGAAACACCCATTGTGTGCTGACTTACAGTTCTAACATTTTTTAGGGGCGAAGCTCCTTAGGGCATAGGCTAGTCTGGCGTCGTCGGCGTCGTAGCCACCTCTAGGTCTCAGAATGATCACGAGGTGGTGCTGCGGTGCTGCTTAGCTAGTACGTGAATTAATCAATAGATGGCGCGGAGGGGCTCGCTGCGTGACAGCGATGGGAAAAAAAACCGACTCTGAATAACTACCGAGAGGGCAAAAACGAAATAAAGAGGGAGGCATTTTATGATAATTCAAGAGGAAACGCTTTATTGTTTGAAGCGAGATCGGGCTGCCTTAGAACGCGTATTTATAAAGCGAAATTCAGCAAAGAAGAATTAAAATGCACATGCTGTGAGGAGGATAGGGAAACAACGGAGCATGTTCTGATTGAATGCGGAAATATTCACCCAGGTGTACCTTTGGGCACTACCCTACAGGAAGCCTTGGGTTTTAGGGCGAACAACGGGAAGCTGAACATAGTCGCGATTGAAATAAGTAAGAGACGGTTAGAATACTGGTGGCAGAAAACTAGAGAGAACGGACAAAAATAATTATAGGAGAAAATATGGACTTTCTGCCATAAGGGGCAGGGAACTGGGCTATGAATTTCCGTTTTTGCTATAGTATGATCGATTTGATTGAAGTAAATTTAAAAGGCATGAGGAAAATTTAAAGAGAGAGAAAAAAAAGTTCTTAAGTCTTCTTACGAGCCTGGTGGCGCACATGTCACCGCCCCGTTACAAAGGGGACGCTCATAGCATCCATCCGTGCTCTAGTGTGAAAGGAGAGTGCTACATGGCGGCTGCGGATTCACAGCATATCCACGGAGTGAATGATGACGAGTGGGGCGAAGCTTCCGTCCGTACATCTGTCTGTCTGTCCGTCCGTCTGTCCGTCTGTCCATCCTCCTGTCTGTCTGTCTGTCTGTCTGTCCGCCCGTCCTTCCGTCCGTCCGATCGCTGCGGTGCTGCTTTGTACGTGAATTGATCATTAGATGGCACGGAGGCGCTCGCTGCGTTCTCTAGTGTGATAGGAGAGTGCTAGATGGCGGCGTTTTGTGGTCGAATCTGATTAGATGGAGGTGCAATTTCTTGTATATATACACACAGTGTTTGACACGTCTTTGATGATGTACTGGGCAAGATTCACGGTTTTTACCGATGAACATCCGGAGCTTCGCCCACTCATCATCATTCACTCCGTGGATATGCGTGGATTTTTTTCCTTTCCCGTATTTTTTAAGTAACGTGATGCCGAACACGCGCTCCTTGGTGTAGGACACGTGCGGCAATTCGACACGCGATGACATTTTTAAAATAGCCTTGAAAAGATCTTCCTCCTCTAATATATGTTCATAATGCACCTTGCACCAATCATTTAAGGACAGTTTTTGCCTGAAGACACCATGCTTGGTGTGTGTCGTGTTAGCTTACGTCTGTTTCCTTTTGGATGTATGCGAATAATGTGAAATTAATTATGATACAAAATGGCCTATTTCGACTAATGTGCGCCTTTTAAAATTGCTTTGCAACTGAACCTGTACTCATGTTTTTTCCTTGGGCATCTAAAGCGGCACGAAACCAAGATGTGGTGGTAGAATATTGAACATAAATCCTTTATTTAGGTAAAAGGACAACTTTTTCGCAATTTTCTAAGGTAGTGTTCGGTTATCAGATCTTTATGACATTTCTTAAATTTATGTGGTTGTTCATAAGTCGCACTGACTGTCCACAAGTTGCATAGAATGCTAGTACTGTGGTTATGTGCTCTAACGCCGCGTTAACTTTTCGCGCTTTCTCTCGCAGGTCACACCTTTGCGCGATGCTTTTCCACTACGATGGTGCAACACGAGAGTGGGATATTATCAGTGCAGATTCCAAAAGATAAATGAAATAGTGTTTTTTAGAAACCTCCCCCTTGTCGTATTTGTTTTGTTTAGAAAGCATTAATAGAAAATACCAGGAATCCAGTTAGCCCCACTTATTATTCTATTGATAGAGCTTTCACGTATGCGTGAGAGGCACATCTACACAAACTACTGTTGGTCCATTGATAGTGCACTGTAGCGGTTGTTAAGCCCTTTGAAAATGTTTTGTTTTGTTGTTTTTGTGGGGTTTTACGTCCCAAAACCAGTTCTGATTATGAGAGACGCCGTAGTGGAGGTCTCCGGAAATTTCGACCACCTGGGCTTCTTTAACGTGCACTGACATCGCACAGCACACGGGCCTCAACATTTCGCCTCCATCGAAATGCAGCCGCCGCGGCCGGGATTCGATCCCGCGACCCTCGGATCAGCAGCCGAGTACCTTAGCCACTAGACCACCGTGGCGGGGCTTTGAAAATGTGAAAATAGAAAAGAATATTTTTTTTGCAATTCAAACGGTGCGATACACGAGGGGCAAACCACTAGAAACACCATAATGGCTGTGAATGGTCGCGCAAGGGGCTTCCTAATGTCGGCACGGCCGACAACACGCCACAAAATCCTGAATTCCCGCAACATCGGCCAATGCTACCTAGCCAAATCCCACCCATTCTGGCCGGCCAAGTTTCGCCCACGCTGGCTGGCCAGATTCCGCCCACTGCTGGCTGGCCAAGTTCGACCCATGGTCGCTTTGCCACATTAGAGCCATTCTGGCTGGCCATCATCGGGCAGATGTGGGTGAGAGTAGCGGGAGCGCAATTAGCCGATTTCGGCCCGATATCGCTGCCGACTTCGGCCGACTTCACGGCTACATCAGTCCTGTATCGGCGTGCTGCCTAGGAACGTCGGCAGGGCATTTGGCTCCTAGATGAAAACGGGTGCAACTGATTCCTTCACCCTGCGCCAGTTCGGGATCGGGACGGAAGGTATCTCGATGAAGTGTCTGCCGCAAACACGTAGGTTGTTTCGCTTCTCCGTGGTTGTAAGGCAAATACGCCGCAGCCATGCACACCGCAAGGCGTCATCGCGAGGCAGCGAATATCGGGACTTCATAGCGTTCTTATCGCTGACTTTGCATGCGACGACAGCGCAGGTCACCGTTTCTTCTTTGCTCATTACTCCTTGAGTTAAGTGTGCTATCAGTGCACCAGATTGAGCCCATCCGCATCAAGCTACGGCGCAGCTGTTTAAGAGCGGCCTAAACTGCAGAGATCGCAGCTAAAATACCACTGCAGTGGCTGCGTGCCAACTTCCGAAAGGCTATATCCCGTTGGTCAAAGTCCACAGGAAACGTGTATATGATCACGTAAGCTGAATCTCCCAGTGACAGCCCAAGTTTAATCGGTGAGGAAAGATAACGCGTTTCGTTAAACCTTGAAGGTCGCTTCCGCTGCATGTGATCGTGGGAAACGTGTTGTGCGTGCTACCTTCGAGTGAAACTTGGCGATAGTGCCGCGGCGTTGCAAAGGAACCGCAGCGCCAACAACCTAGGTGCATGAGCGCGTGCTTGTGGTACATACGCGAACGTTATTTTTCTTTAACCTTGAGGAAACTTACAGTTTTCAAACAAATCTGTCTTTTCGGCACCAGCTCCGCGATGCCGAAAAGATAGATTTGCGCGGGCGCGCCCTGTAGTGCAGGCGACAGTTTTCTTCCACCGGAAATGCGTCATCCACATCAAAACTTTAAACGAAGTTGACAGATTTGTTGTTGAGTTCATCTTGTTTATTTAACTGCAAAAGATATTGTACACAGTGTCCCTTTCATTCAAACATGATTCAAACATCGCTCTTAATTTATGCCGGCTACCAGCCAATGGCCACCATCTGCTTCATTTCGCCTTTTTTTGAACCGGCCTTTTTTTGAAGCGCGAGCTCCTGCGAAAGGGACAATTTTGTGCGTGCCTTGTTAAATGTACGCTTCGAGCACGACTGCACAATTTGGGTGAGCTCTTTATTGGAGCCTCCACTCACGATATAATGTGTTTTTTCGCTAAGTCCGAGGGGTGCTTTAGCACCCTTTAAAGAAAAAAGAAAGCATCTGCGCAAGCCCGATATGCAGATCTCGCTATTTTATTGGCCTCTTATGTGGCGATATACGGGGTCCTCCCAGAGTAAGAACGTTGCTCCGTTTGTATCACTGCCGCTAAAATGTATGGTTCTTCGCTAAAACAACTACGAACAAATGCTGCCAGGGCACGCGCTGTTGCCTAGCAACCGTCATCCGCGCGCTGGAGAAAAGTTGCGGGGAACTACCACTTGTGCAATGATTCGGACATACGTCGTAGGTCGCAACGCTCTCGGTGACACCGCTTTGTTTGGGGCACTTCCCTTTAGTAGGCATTTATTTTATTTTGTCACGAAGCCAGGGCGCATGCTATGAGCTGAATAACGAATGACGCTCGTCCACTCTACCCAGGAGGCGGCTTAGATGTGACGTAATGTTATGGCATTGCACAAACGCAGCCCGTAACGAGACGTGTTGGAACAGTCGGCGGCGAAAATATACGTCGGCTGTCAGTGGAAACACCGAAATATGCAAGTGTGCAAGCGCTGTAGGTCGGTCCTCCCACTTGTTCACTTAATTGGTTTTGCGTGCTGCGTGGCCGAAGCAGCAAGCCGTGCGCAACGGGTAACGTACGCGCTGCCCGGAAGGGACTGGGCAAAGTAAAAGAAAGAAAGAAAGGTAGAGATGTAATTCAAAAGATGCATCTTTCATTGATGGCTGCCGGCTTTCGGGCACGTTCATTGCTCTCACTGGGGTCTCTACCCTTAATGCCTACCGCTGCAGGCGTATTTATTACACACGATCAATGCCTCGTTATCATAATGATGCTGTAATTTAAGTTTAGTACATCACAAAGAGTTCGGCAATTTGTTGGAAATCTTCGCTGTCTTATGTGGAACGGCTGGTGTGCAAACGATTTATGTATTGTGTTATCCTCCTCGGTGTTAGTGTGCACATTTGTACACACATGAATTTTACGTGCCCACCACGGGCAGCTTGTTGCAGCAGCAGGCTTGAAACGCGATTTGCACGGTCGCGCATGGTTTCGGAATGCAGAAAGTGCACCCAGTTACCTTCGCTTTTTTGCATATTTGTACAGGGAATGAACTTGCTGATAGTTCTACCATGTTCGATGAGTCGTCTGACGTGCTTCTTTCCGAAAACCTCGAAAAAACAATAAGCTTTATTAGATTCCAATCGGCGCATTGGAATAAGTTCATGGTGTGTTTCTAGCTACAAAATTATAATGAATGAATGTGAGACGACAAAATCCTAAACGTTGAATCCTCGGCTGCTCATCTGAAGGCCGAATCACAGGCGTGGCTGCTGCATTTTGATGGAGCCGAAATGTTCAGGCCCGTGTGCTGCGTGATGTCAGCGTACGTTAATGAACGCCAGGTGGGTCGAAATTTCCGGAGCCGTCCACTACGGCGCCGCTCGCAATCATATCGAGGTTGGGGTACGTAAAAGTCAGAAATGTGAAATATTCTTGTTCATGAAGTGCTCCATTTCGCTGGTTGTTGTAGGTCGCTAAAGTGCCCTTGTCCTCATTTACAAGCTTGTATAGTGTGTGTATGAAGATTGCCATTTATGACTAGGGGTAATCACAGCGGTTGTACTACATAAAGGGACTGGCGGAAAATTTCATTCAGGCACTGTGTTTTCCATGTAATTTTTATTATTATTATTATTATTATTATTATTATTAGTAGTAGTAGTAGTAGTAGTAGTAGTAGTAGTAGTAGTAGTAGTAGTAGTATTAGTAGTATTACTGGAGTACAGGCAGATAAGTTTGCTTTCCAATGCACTAGCTACCGTTTTAAGCTCTGTCTAGGAGGGCCACTGTAGCTGGATTCCTGTAGCTGAAGGGGAAGTCATTAGATTTTCTTCTTTTTCTTCAGGGAACGGCTTGGGGACTCTATATGAAGGCGCCACGTTCTTCATGGTAATGATAGCTATTGTGTACGGCGATCGACATGGAAGCGCCCTACCCACAATGAGCTAACACCTTTCCTGTAAAAGTCCAGCATACTGACTTCTGTAGGAGACACGTGCGAAGCGCTGTTGTGCTGCGACGCCGTGACGTATATTGCGCTCTGACATCGTGAGAGGCGACGTCGGAGGAATCTTTCCGCAGCGCAGAGGTGTTTCACTTTCCTGTTTGAACGCTGTCATCTAGCGCAGCTCCATCTTCGCTAAGAATATTGGAATTGTATGACAGCACCCAAAATCACTGGGGAAGTGCATGCAAGGATTGTTCGGTAGTGGAGTGGCGTATTTACTTTGCTCTTTCCTAGCACACCAAGGGAAAAGCGCACTGCACCACGCCTCATGTCGTCGTAACGGAAAGCGGTCGCTTTATTATAAATTTCTGCTGCCTTCGGATATGCGAGACGATGTTAAATTTTTGCCATTCTTTGCCAGTGCATGTGTATTGCTGTCATTTTGCTTTGCAAACACGTTTTCGAGTAAAGGTGGGAGATTTACAGCCAGTGGGCGATCGAACGCGAGCTTCAATGGGTGCAGCGTACAATCACAATATAATACAGAAAAGAAGGACGTTTCATTTGCATAGTCGATCTCACACTGCACGGCCTGCATGCATGAACTTCTTTGCCGTGAACTGCATTTGCCTGTCGTTCAAAGGCGACAGATTAAATGGTAGAGAAAGGTGTTTATACGCGATATGCCCTGGAGATCAATGTGGCTGCGTATTTTACTACCCTGCGACGCACTTTTATTTTTCGTTGAACAAGAATATGCCCTTCTTTTAACGAGTAATGTTTCAAATGGCGATTTACGTAGTCTTTACACGCTAGGAACAATTCATGTTTAGGTGTGCAAATAATCGCCCACACAACAGCATCCCCTCCCTGTATTTATTTGAACAAAGCAAGTACTCATCCACGGTATCGAAGCTGAGATTATAGAAACCCGAATGGCAAAGGACGCAAAAATAATGCTGCACATTTTAAATCCATTGTTCAAGGTAACCGACGTAGGACCCGTCTCGTATCGTTGTAGGAAGCTGTAGTAGAGTGGCGTCATAGACATTCTTTAGGGAGACTAATAAGGGCCGTTCTCTAGACACCATCTTTACCAACATTACAATAAGACCATTCCTAGAGAGTTCTGTCCTCGTGCGTGTATTTATTCTGCAACTGCGATGCAGACAGTGAAGGGACTGGCAGCGTTACTGGATGACCGGACTTAACAGATCGTGGCCCTCTATTTTTGCGTAAGCCATCAGCAAAACTGAAAAACAAAACAAAAAAGCAAATAAATAAAAATAAATAAATAAATAAATAAATAAATAAACAAACAAACAAACAGGCCTCCTATAAAAAAATCTGACAAGTAACCAGAAAGAATACAGGGCACTCAAAAAGCACTAATGGTCAATGCAAACAAAAATGTGTAAATGTTCAAACAGATTTAAAGCCGTTTTGACTACACGCTGTAGTCATAAGCATAAGAAATCGTATCATTGACATTGGAACCACCAGCATTTTGCTTAAGTTCATTTTCTTGGACGCGTGTTCCTTCTTCATATGCACATTTTCTGCTTTAAACAATAACTTCCTTGTTTACTGTTAATGTTACTGTTGCATAATCATGACCTATGCTTTCTATGCTCTGTTTTTCAGTGTCGCACAGTTTATGTCCATTACTGTACCGCTCCCCGCTATAATATAGTCGCGCCCTTAGGGGGACGAACTAAGAAAATAAACAAATGATACTGTGGCTAAAGGATCGATTTTAATGAAAACTGCCTCTACAAGACGCCTGTCACTTGGAACTGGCGGCGAGCTTCGCTACTCGATGGTTTTCACGGCGCAGAAGTAGCCGCATTTTTTACGACCGCAATGTGCAGTGCAAACGCTGAGACACTTTTGGAACACAGAAAATATAACGGTCCCGTGCCATTTTACGACTTCTTCCGCTTCATTTTTCTTCTACTCCTGTTCTTTATACTCGGGACTGTCACACCGATTTTCTACTGCTATCGAAGTATCCGATTCTCATACTTGCTCTTTTTTGATGATGTTCGAGAAATTGTATAATAAGCAAGGGAAGGCAGGGATGTTAACCAGTCATGACTCCGGTTTGCTAACCTACAATGGGTGATGGGAAAAACGGGAAGAAAAGTAAATAGAAGGACAGAGGGGGAATGCCTACAGGACAGCCCTATATAATATCATAGGCGCTCGGCTAGGCCAGATGTTTTTAGAAAGCCCAAAAGCGCTTTCATTGTCTCCTAAGCCGTTGGTCGAGAAATTGTACAATACATGCATGGCTTGCTTTAGGCCGCATACCGCAATATATGCTATTATGATTTCGCACGACAGTTGTTACTTCAGAGCGACCGAATGAGTGTTTATGTCCTGATGTTAGTTTATGTTATTCGACTAAATATTGAATGTTTAATAAAAACATCCTCTCGCACAGTGGTTTGGGAGGTTTATCGACTGAAAAAACAATCAATAAACACACAGATACCAAGGAGGACAAAGGAAGAAGAAAGGCCAGGAGGTTAACCTTGGCTGAGCCCGGTAGGCTACCCAGCACTGGGGAAGGGAAGGGAAAGTTCTGGAAGATAGAGAGAGAGCAAAAAAAAACCAATAAAATGCTGCAATGATGCTGACGTTACGGAAGTTGCCCGTTTTCAAAGGGTATAGGGATACAAAGAAGTAGGGGAGAGAAAAAGAAGAGTGCCGCCATATCTGAGAGGGCACATTGTCACAAGAGTCCTTTGGTGCTGTCAGTAAAATGTAGATTCTAGCCTTGAGGCATGTATCCCAGGCATGGCGTCAGGCAGCAGATGAGGAACGCATGCGAGGTTTGCGAAGACGCAAGCAACCGAATGGCGTAAATCACACGTCGAACCGTCCACGGAACGTAGTAGCAGAAGAAACCTCAGTGTGGATTATTTTTGAAGGTATTCTTATTCAATACTAAAAGATACCAAAATATGGCTTATGCATTCGAAGTGGTAGCCGAGTTTGGTTGCCGGCCAAGAAGGCTGCATCTTAATGGCGGTGAAATTAAACACATGTGTGTATTCGAATTCGGCTCACGTTAAAGAACCACTGCTGCTCAGGATAATCCGGGCGTGCGTACTTCTAGCGCAATTATTAATTATCTACAGAATTTCAGGGTAAGAAGATTCCGCGCAGCTTTCCCACATGGTATATACTAACTTGCCCGCTCAAGCATTTATTTCGCCGATCTCGGTAACACAAGGCTGTCTCTTTGTAAAGCATTGAACATAACATTTGGTTTAGTGGAAACTTGAAAATTCTCTTACTACGCGAACTGTGCCGGTTGACGTTTTAAGAGACTATCACCTTAACGAGGGCAACCCATAGTAAGGACGTGCTCCCTTTCTCACGCAAAACAACCAGGATGATTCTCGGGTTCAGCGACTGTAACCTTGTACTCTGAGACAGTTATGCTGACAACCAAATAAATTTCATGAAAAGGGCACCTTCACTTTCTCAAAGTAACTGTTATAAGTGCGCTATTTTTTCACTGAACTTGCCACAAAATATTTCCCACTTCTTCGAAGAACCCGGCGTCAGGTTAGAGGGAGCTTCGAAAAAAATACAAGGAAAGAAAACCAGCGAGTGCTGAATAAGCGCCCAAACTCATGCAGCAGCTGGTCGATGTCGACGCAGCGAGGTTTCTAGAACGGATTCGGATATTGTTCAAGGCGGCAGTGAGTCATCCTATCAGGACCGGTGAGCGTGCGAGCCAGACGGACAGAGAGGAGGCATATAGTGCGTGCCGATGCTTGTCGCGACATGTGAGAGAGAAAGAGGTGCTCCTCAAGAGGCGAAGATTCCGGTTTTTATCATAAGGTGCTGCCCAAGAGGCGAAGATTCTGGTTTTATCAAAAAGGTTCACTCAGTTTTGCGCGTGCTGGAATCACGTGACCCGCTCCGAATCTTCGAGCATGACCGCCGAAGGCAATATAAAGAGTACGCCACGGGCATTCTGGAGCATTCCCAGACGCCCGAGAGTGTGACAGAAGAACGAAGACGTGAAACTACGTTGCTCCGCGAGCCAATCGACAAGCACAGCCCGCAAGGTGCATGTTGAGAAGGCACTTCGAATGACTTCAGTGAATAGGTACTCTTCTGTGCTTTATTCTTTGCAGTGCATGAGCTTGTACGTTTGTTGTTGTTTTCCTGTAATGTCGTGACCCATCTGTGTTTGTATTTTGAAGAGCCGTGTTTGTGTACGTTTTCGTGTAAGTGCCTATTTGATGAGGATATATTTGTTTTGTTTGATCACCCGTGGCTCTGACGCGGTCTTTGAACCACTGCTCGCGTTTTGCTAGTGTGCCGGAGGGCACCTAAAACTTAATTGTCGAAGCTTTCGTGGGATTATTTTCAGGGAACTGATACATCGGTTCTTAGAATGCTTTCCGGTGATTGCGTTTCTTGTCTCACAACTCGGTATCGGTGACATGACTATTCAACGTAGAATGAACTTGTCTAGCAGCTTCCACTGAAACCCAAGTTAAATATCTTTAGTTGGAAAATACCTAAGGTAGCCATTGAACAGGTTCCCATGATCATTGTTATGCATGTTCTTCGTGCCGTTCACTTTGGTATTATTTCTGTCATTTTGATGGATTGGTCTCTTTTTGTCCAGATTTACAAGATCGTGCAAAGGAGCGGAAGCTATTCTGCTTCGTGGTGGCTATTCTGGGCTCTTGACCTTTACTCCCTGTATTTCTTATTTCCTTGCGTTGGTGCCTTTCCGATGCATTCTGCTCTAATGCATGGCACCTCTTGTAATGCCGTTTGAGAAAACGGAGCAGCTATAAGCAAATAAAAATAAACGCAGTGCGCTTCGGCGATTGCTCCAGAACTCAATTTTCAGTGAACGGCGCCTCAATGGCAGTGAATACAAAGCACTGAAAGTGCGAAGCACTGTCAGCGAGTAACTTCGCGCTGACTGTAACGATGCATCACCGTCGGACCTTATTCGCCATGAAGCTTTCGGTTTCCCTAAAGTTTCCATTCAAGCGAACTTGGTTTGTTTTTCATGCCTAAATACATTCTTATTTTTCTGAAGCTCCAGCGCGCAGAACTCATTTGGTATGCTGGCAGAGATGTCGCATCAGCACAAATTGGTTTTCTTTGCATATCACGCTCAAGGGACCGTCTTATATTTTTGTGTACCCGAGCTTGTTGCAAAAATCAAAGTGTCATGCAGTTGACGAAGTGAGTAAGTTACGCAAAGGCCAACAAACGGCGGTGCTGACTTGAGAGGTGCATTTCAAAGGGGATACGGGCTTTTCACAAAGAGTGTCAGCTTACCATTGTCCAACTTCTCACTCTTTTCTTCTTCCACCGTATGCACTCTATCGAGTGATGTATGCACCAGAAACTCATCAGCGCTCGCGTGCCTCTACAGCAAGTGACAAAGATAGTCTCAAAAGAGGTATTTTACATCAACGACATTTTGCAACTTCCCGTGGCAGCGAGGGAATCTGCATTCCCTCTAAATGTTATCAGCTTTTAGTATCACATCTTTTTCTCCTGATGACCTTACTTCCAGCAAAATTCCAAATTAAGCAAATATGTGCATATTCCCCACTGATATCCAATGCATAAAAAATTTTGCGCTTCACTAAAAGGACAACGCATTACTTTTATATTCCGTAATGAGCATTGCCTAAGTAGCTGTTTTGTCCTATCTAGTCTATTAGCATGTAGATTATGCAGTATTATACAACAGGTAAGCGGTTATAAAATTTTTACCTGAACCATCTCAAACCGTTTCGTTATTAGAAGTAACTTTTCTTGACTTTCCTAGCTAATATTCAGTTTATTTTTTCCCTAGAGGCCAGATTCTATGCGTGAACTGTTAAAGAACTCCCTGCGCCTGTTTTTCTGATCGATGGAAGTCCCTGTTTCCAAATGAAAATTCACTCATTACTCAAGGCATGCTAAGGCGACTCGACGTGAAGGCCATCCTTCAATATCATAAAGATTTTTCAATTTTTATAATTGGTCATTCATTTACAACTATTGTTTTTGGTTTTGCAACGTTCTTATTTGGTCAGTTTTGGCATTCCTGAATATGCCAAGGATGCAAAGCTTTAAAGTAGAACAAGTTTGCTTGACACTATTGCTAGAGGAATGCAGTTAGCACCCGCAGGCGTTTTGTTATTGTAGTATTCGTAGTCTTCTGTGTAACTGCTAGTATACAGGCTGTTTCCATAGAGTAAACAACGTGCATCTGGTTTTAACGAACTGAATTTTCGGACAGCAAAGAGCTCGCGCCATGTGGCGGCAAGCAGTAAAAGCTATCATAACATCAAAATTGGAAAGGAATGGCCCCTCAGGCGGCGAGGGAGGGCTTGATTTTATTGACGTCTGCCCAGACGCATTTACACAAGAATACACGTGCACATAGAAAGTCGTTAACGGGACAGCTTCATACAAAGCAGTTACACCTTTACAGTACGCTTACGTACACATGTGACAGATCGCGCACTGAATAAAGCCGAGCAAAGTCTCGTTACAAATCTTTGATAAGGAGCATAGTAGCGTATATAGTCAGCGTATGGCGACCCACCCTCCGCTCGCGTATGCGTCCCTTTTCTTCAAATCTGTATTATATGACTTCAAGAAGAATAATTGCATATAGTCGGTCTACAGCTTTTGCTTGGACGCACATATCTCTTTATTTAAAGGCGCATAATATCGTGCGGTGTAATAACACAACTATTTCAATAAGCTTCTATTAGATTTTGTCTCCAAGGTGGACCAGGCTACCGGCCTACTTCACGGCTGTAGCACTGCCAAACATGTACTTATGCTGTACGGGATCCGTCAAAGGATTGCAAAATTCTCTGTTGGTGCAGTGGAATGTGCCGCGCTGACACCGGGCCGCCCTCTTGTGGTGCAGTACGTAGTTCCAGTGCTGTACTTTGTTCAAGTGTGTACCGTTTCATAAGGTTGCTTGTGGTAAACGACGACGCGCTGTCAGCCGTTGCGCGAATGTGCAGCTCTAAAGTGTACGCTTGAGTAGTATTCTCAACCACGCGAAGATAAACTCGCCAAAAGGGGACGCGATTAAGCCGACAGTCTGATCGTACGTTGCCAACGTATTGTGCCCGTTCATGTGTAGCCCGTCGGGCTTACGTTTCTCATCGTGTGATGGTTAGGTAAATAAAGACAGCTAGCTTGCTTGAAGTCATTGGGTGACGAGTATGTTGCGGCCGTTTCAAAGGTGCTGCTGTCTGGCAGCTCGAGCGATGTGCAAGTTTTGTTTCGGGTAGCGGTCACTGCCAAAGATTTTTCTGTTTCTCTTTATTGTCGTATGGTGTGACAGTAAACTGAGCAGGACACATTTACTATGATATTGTAACGCGCGCTGCTATTATGACCGCCATGTCTCCCCAATGGTTGGTGAGAGAAGGCATAACGAGCGGAGTGTTGTGTATGTGGAAGCTATAAAGAGAAATGGCAGAAAACCCCGATCCTTGAAGCATCACGAGCGTGCTTTCAGTCGCGTGATTTGGGCGCAATGAACGAAGTCTTGCTCGTAAAATGATCTCTTATGAATCACAGCCATGTGCGCGGCATGGGCACGCGACTTGGTAATACCTGACATACTCGCGAAATCTTGAAATACCCATTTCACTCATTACGCCTCTCTAGAACAGTCGTCCACTACAGCATCGTTTATGGAGCCCACGGCACAGATCTGTTAGAAGGCAACAGGTAAAATCGCGACACGCACTCTGCTGAGCATGGCAAAGCGATTTAGCCTCGTGGGTGCTTGAGTAACGGAGGGGTCGAGGAGGCCTAGAGAAGTTTCACTACTTTTGATTGCCGCTAGGCGGTGAGGCATGTAAAGCATTCCTGAAAGTGGAACTCGGTGGCCTCAAGGAGGAACGGGGCCAGTTTCTACACTGCGGCGACGTCACTACTAACGTCATACCACGGGAGCGCAGCGCGTAGTCGCGTTGGCTCCGCTCCCGCTCAACTCCTCCCTGCCACCTGGCCTGTCGGTCCTCCTCTACACTAACCGCCTTCCTCCCTTATGGCCAACTCTCCTTTCCAAAGAGAGCTTTGCCTCTCGCTATATATATGTTCCTCTCCTCACTTGTCTATACTACTTACTCCTTCGCTTCTTTATTTCTTCCTCTTTTCATTTCTCTCCTTCCTTCGTTCTGTCTACCTTTCCTTGTTCGTTCTTCATCTTTACTATATTACCCTTGGCATAATCACTATAACGTAACAGGGTCGGTTGTAGGTCAACGGCAGGAGAGAATGGATCAGCTTTTCCCTCCTGCGCGACAGCTTCCTGGGAATGCCGCGAAAATAGCTGTGCACGAAGCAAGGTCGACTTTAACCGCTCCGCTGTAGGAGACAAGGACCACATTCTCACTTACGGCCCCAGAAGTTCGAAGCTTGCCACTCTGAATCTTACCACATGATTTCCTGGTCGTACTCGAACACCCGTCGTTCGTCACCTGTTATAACGTCTTCTCAATAAAGTACGCAGATTCCGCTACGTCGGGCAAGACCAGATCACAGCGAAGCTGGCCGTCAGTTAAATAAAACAGATCATATTCATCTCTTATTTGGCGGGAACATGCCACGTGACATTAGGTGACGTGTTCTTGGCGAAAATATATCACGTGACATTCTATCAAGTGATTTTGGATGGAACATATCACGCGATCACACGAAATTACCTAACGCAAAGTCACTTGACATGTCCCCGCAGAAATCACGAAGTACAAGGTTACGTCACATGTACCCGCCAAGATGACGTAACGCAATGTCACGTGAAATGTTCCCGCCAAAACCATGCAACGCAGTCTTATGCGACATATTCCACCAAGTCACGTAACGAAATATTACGTGACATCTTGTCCGAATCGCGTAACACAGTGCCACGTGACATGTTTCCGCCAAAATCACGTAACACAATGTCACGTAACATGTTCCCGCAGAATAACGTAAGGAAATGTCACCTAGACATGCTCTTGCTCAAATCACGTAAAGCAATGTCACGTGACATGCTCCCGCCTAAATCCCGTAAAGAAATGTCGCGTGACATGCTTCTCCCAAATCACGTAAGAAAGCGCTGCGTGACGTATCCTTGGCCAAATCATGCAACGCAATGTCACGTGACATGTTCCCCGAGAATGACGTAACACAATGTCAGGTGCCGTGTTTCCGCCAAAACGGCGTAACTCAATGTCACGATTGCATGATGCCTGACAGATCACGCTCAGTTTAAACAGCCTATCTGTTAAAACTGGCACGACAGTTTTAGCGGTTAGCATAAGTAGCTTCGATGTTAAAGGCCAGTCCGCTTTCACAGTGAACAGCGGGATCTGCCGGAAGACGTGGAATCAACTGGTCGTTCTTTTAATGACGAGGCTGTTAGGGTTCCAATGTATACGTTACTATACGTTGTTTTGATTCAATTCGAGCAAGACGTTGGTGATGCGAAGACACATGGCCCAGCTTTTCCAAAAGGTAACACTTTTGCTCTGACGTTTCTGGCGCTACTTTGTGCTGGTGTCATGCAGTTGTAAAAAGGAGTTGTCAATCGCCTCGTTCTTCCGTATACTTTTCGCGTCTGCAAAGCTTCTGGGTTTAATTACCATTCCCTCGTAATAAATTAACACTGTTGACGGTTTTGAGCTGCTTGCTAATGTTAAAAATACACTTGAACTTTCGGGTACACTCTCAAAAAGCATGTGCTTCTAAAGCCCTTGTTTAGTATATATAGTGCAAGGAACAATTATAGCGACAGTTCATCAAAAGAAATCTAGGCA
Source organism: Hyalomma asiaticum (assembly GCA_013339685.2). Lineage (NCBI taxonomy): Eukaryota > Metazoa > Arthropoda > Arachnida > Ixodida > Ixodidae > Hyalomma > Hyalomma asiaticum. The sequence continues at coordinate 23,626,177 of CM023486.1, forward strand.
GCTACTATTGCCCTAACTGAATTAAATATTATTCCATAATATTTTTATAGAACTCCCGTCTTAAGCTTTATTATCTCCAGGTTTAATCTCCGAGAATATTGAGCATAATGCAGCTTAACGGGAAAAACACTGTATACTCTTCCCACTGCGAATAATTAAGGGTACGTTCCGTGAGACGCCTGTATTTCAAAACGTCAGTGAAACAAAAAGAAAGCGCCAATAAAGCTCATTTAATGTGACTGCGAAGTAGTGCCTTGAATTTGCCCTTCACGAAAATTCGGGTTATAAGACACTACGGCCGCTGCACTTACAGTTCATTTATTCAAGCCACATTTCTAAGGTCCCGTGAAAATTCCACCAGAGGATAAGCACAAGCGAAGGTTCATCACGAAGATGAGCTCAATTAAAAACAGCTCTTTAAATCTGGCTTTCGATATTACGGGCGAGCACAAAATTATCGCCATGAAATATGTGCGCGGGCATTTCTGCCTTCTGCGGCGCTCATGCCCTCATCCCACTACTACATAAAGGTGGATGCGTTTCATAGCACAGCAAGGATTGGTAAGGTATAGCAAGGAGACGGGAAAGGAAAATAAGGGTGAAGATGATGGTACACGATAAAGCATAATGAAGACATAGACAGTATGTAATATGACAATGGAAGGCAAATGGTGGGAGGAACGAAGTCAGAGTCAGGAGGCAAACGAGGAGAAGGAGGAGGACGTCACAAGTGGACCTTTCCCGCGAAGCCACTTTGAAACTAGACACCTGAATCTGTCGTGTCACACGACGATAGAGCTATACATATACACTCAGTTGACGTGTCGTCCGGGATAAAACAGGAATACTTGGACGGCCTAGTATCATACAGGTAGCTTGTCGATTTCTGGGGTTGTACGTCCCAAAATCAGCCATGATGATGAGAGGCGCCGTAGTTGAGGGCTCCGGAAATTTTCACCACCTAAGCTTCCTTAACGTGCACTGACAAGGCACAATAGTACACATGGCTTGTGAATGCGTGGATGAGCATATCCACCAGTGTATGCTGAGCAAATCATTCCGCTTGGTTTAAAATCGTGGGAAGTACTGTGAAGCTTAGCATTGCGATGGGAACGCCAGGAGCTGCGCTGTTTCATCAGCCTTCACGAGGTAAGGTCAGTACAGTTGGGATTTTTTATGTTATCTTTTATCTTCCAACGCAGTTCGTAATGACCTTTTAAGACGGAGGGGAACGGGGAGTGCTTCCAACGAAGCAATAATAATAAATGCGCCTGAAACGATAAAAGCATACAGGACATACATTAGTAATATCAGAGTGGAGTAAATCAATTTAACGGCCTTTCTAATAATTACGTATACATTGATTCATGACGCTGAGTTTCCTGTGGGCCGCGCTGAAGATAAAGCGCCTGAACAAGGGTCGCGTGCGAAGAAATAAGAAGCGAATTGCTAAGAGCCGTCTTCGAGAAGCATTCGAAGGGCATATAAGATCCCGCCGCGCCTCATTCCCTTCCAGGACATTCCGAGTCATCCATTAGTTGAGATGCCATGGGTTCGCTACGTGCTACAATTTGCCGCCTCATCCATTCTCACTAACTACACGACTGCCCAAGTGAGGCCGCGCCCTGAGGGAATAGCCGGCGGAGCATGGAAGCGCGCTGATGACACACGTTCGCCTTCTCTTGAAGTTTTGTATATTCTCCATACGGTTATCCGATTATGGCGCCATACGGAGCTGTTCGCAAAGCATGTCTCTTATCCTAAAGCGTTATCACTTTTACAAAAAATTGTGTTTTTGATGCTGTGACTTGGTTTACGAATAATTCTTTGAGAATCATTCCGAGTAAAACGAAACTAATTCGCTTTAAAAATCCAATTATATCAATGCCACCCGCTTTACCCTCATTTCTTCATTCGCGTGATTGCAGCTCTTGCAAATGTACTCCCGTTGAATATGTTAATTCTAAAAAAAATACCTGGGTGTGTTTTGATGGTGAGCTGTCGTGAAATGACTACTTAGCCTTTGTTTGCGGCAGTTTACGACGCATCTAATGGTCACTCTTCAATGCCAAAATCATTGCCCCTACTCTTACAAAGAAGACTATCATGCATGCTCTTGCTTACAATATTCTGTGTTATGACTTTGCATTCCTAGTTTATATTCTACACGATGGCAATGCCGCGTCGACAATATTTTAAAAAGAACATAAGAACCTTGAAATTTATAAGCCACAGCTCTTCCTCCTCAGACAATGCAAATATGTTTCCTTTGCTTTGTATGCCGTCCTTTAAAACTCTCTTTAATGAGACTCTTGTACTGCGGCGCTTCTGGAATCTTCAGTTTAAGCCTGAATACAGTGCCTCGCGAACATTACGCAGAACCTCTCGCGTTGCTGTACCGTTTTCGAAAATACGATTTTGTACAGCTGCCAGAAATGCGCACGTAGCGAAAATGTTTGATCAACTCCCTGATGATCTATTCCGTGACGCTAAATGGTGACCTAATGACCATAGATAAATTTGGGAAACTCATATCCTTCAGAAAAATGGTCAACTGAGGCTTAAGACTTAACTCATAAAAGGTACAACCTTCACTCATAAAAGGTACGACTGAAACTTCAATGTATTAGAAAACATTTCTGTTTTGAGGAAGCCGTGCTAGCTAGGCCCAATGACGCTTTAGCGTTCACTCTTCAAGGCGAAAGGTTAGCGTCCTCTAACTCTTAGATACGAAGCACCTCACACACTGGGGCTGTCGTTGTGGCCTGTCGTCGATAATTGATTATTGTTCGGCTAAGGAGAGGATGCTAATTTCTGCAGAGAGAGACAGAGAGAGGAGAGACATCTATTTAGTCGAATTGGCTGTATATAGGGCTGGGTTACATCACTCTGCTAGATGGCCAGCAGGTCAAGCCTTCTGGCGACCTCAAGGACGCGCTTCATGACCCGGTCTTGTATGTCCGCGTCTGAGCTGAGCAGCAGCTCCTCCCAGTCGTCCGGAAGCAAGATTTCCTCCAGTTTCGGAGGCGGGGGTCTTCCTTCCATCCCCAGAATATATGATTAAGGGTTGCTCTCTTATCGCGCAGTGCAAACGAAGGCGAAAATTGCGTCCGCAGTCCATGTAAGGAGCACGGCTAAGTGTCCAATGGGGTAGGGTAAAGTGAGTGAAAGAGTAAGAAAAGAGATAAAAGTCGTAGTGGAGGGCTCCAGAAATTTCGACCACTTCCAGAACAGTACCGGGCCTCTGATATTTTCGCCGTCATCGGAAATGCGACCGCCGCCGCCTGGATTGAACCCGCGCTTTTTAGGGTGGCAGTCGAGCACCGTAACAACTACACCACCGCAGCGGAGTCGTCGCCTGTCACGGTAAAGGAAGAGAATAAAGAAGCGCGCGTGAGGACACCGCAGATTGCATATCGCTTAGAAGAATTGCACGTGCAGCCAGAACTAATGATGGTGATAGTTTTAAGTGCGAGCTCGGGCTCTGGGCGTCTCCTGTCGTCCTCGTCGTCATCGTGAAGCAAGCAGTCCAACTACGGTGAAATGAAAAGGGGAATACATTAACTACCCTATTGAAAATCCCCCATCACCACCGATCACCCATCACCATAATCCACCATGACCACCAACTCAATGGTGGTTTTTATGGTGGACGTGGTGGTTAGATGGTGATTGATGCAATGTGCCTCGCTGAATGCACATTTATTTGGCTGAGCCCGTCCAGGCCTCTCATGCACCTCCATACAGTCGTTTACTTTTGTGTGGGCAAAAAAAAAGCACAGAAAAGCAAGTGTAATGTACAAGGTAGGCGTCTTCTCTGATTAAGAGAAGGAACTTTCAGTGTTCGTTTGCTGTTGTGATTTGATGCTTTATTTGCGTCGCCATAACTGCGACGTAACTGGGCGCTGGTGTAAAAGGGGATGGGGCTCGTTCAGCCAATTAGGTATGCATTTAATGAAGCGCAAAATATCACCAACCATGTAACAACCATGAAACTACCATGCTAATGGGGGTTATGGTGGATTATGGTGATGGACGACCAGCGTATTTTCAATAGGGTAGCTAGCATCAGCCACGCAATGGCTGATTGTATAATCAACTAACATAATGTACAGCAGAAACAATAGAGTCCTCTGTCTCTCAATGCCAGTTAGCGCCGATTATCCACTGCATGACTGCATGCTTCGCATCTCCTCCGGTTTCACGTTAAGGCAGCTGCATTGCCACTGCATCTGAAAAAAAAATACACAGATTTCTTTGAAGAACGTGATTTCTACATGCACATCTACTTGTAGGATGGAGTGTGCACGAGGGCTATGGCGCTCATTTTTTTTGATGGCGGCACACACACACACACATACACACACACACACACCCACGTCATGATTAGGGACGCTCTTAAACGAAATAAACAAGCGATGGACATATCTCGTCGGTCATTTTTCCTCATAGACAGGATTAAAAAACGGATAGTTTTCACTTAACGCCCTGCATGGTTTAGGGCTCGCCGCCACCTGTTCAAAACTAAAGTCCAGAACAATATGAAATGAACCACGATGAAGTTCGCACAATTTGGAAGAGGACTACATGCACCAGACTGCGTATTCTCAAAATATAGTAAAATGCTGGACAAAGAAAAAGCGGCATTGAAGTACCACTGTTAATATTGCGCAACAAGCAGGAAAGCTTTTCAAATGTCCACGAGATGGTGCATACCTAAGCGACACCTCAACCGGGCAAAACCAATCACAGCTGGAATGTGAAGAACGTCTGCAGGAACTACCACAAGAAAGCTAATCGTTGGGACTGAGGGAGCGAACAATTCTTTTTGCGCGTGCTTGTTTCCAAAAAGTGGTGGCTCAGGCTAGGCCTAACAAAAACTGGGCCCATCCATGGCCTGGAGGCTACAGCCTATGTGACAGCCATCTCCACCGTCGATGATAAGCTACCTCAGTTTGCAACACCGGACCTTGAGCTCCGCGTACAGCAAATGGAAGAGCCTGCTTAACTGCCACAGCGAGCACTGCAGAAGGAGTTTTGCGTTAGATAAGTCGGTTCCCTTTGAGAGGCATAAATCGTAAACAGGGGTGCTCGTGCGTAATCTCCTATTATAGCATTTCCAGGGCCTGCGCGAGTCGTGCAGGCTGGTAGCTTCGTGTAGCTGTCTCCGCCTGCATCCACGATGCCCGACGTTGCCGCTGGCGTATTGAAGAAAAAAACTGTAAAAAGAAATACTAGAAAAATTTTTCCCAAAAGTTGAAGAAGCGCTGAATCGCAGGTAAGTTTACTCCTACTAGTACAGTGGCGTATGCGTCCTTAGAACAATGCCAACCTTAAGAAAGGAAAAATGATAACTGAGCTAAGTGCATGCCCCTAAACGAAAGGCAATGGAGCCACGTTCTAGATACGCCGGTTGCTGAGGTGATATCGAAATAGGCGGGTCACCAATGCACTTATCTCCTTTCCAGAGAACATGAGCAGCCCTCCCCAACTTAGTGTACAATTCATGATGAACCTAGACGATATTTCCTTTATCGAACGTCGGCCGAGACATGGGCACATTCGCAAAGCCAGGCTCTGAAAAATTAGCGACGCTAAGAGGTACCCGCATATGATGAAATCAACAATCTAAAAATAAAATTTTCATGAAGCCACGGACATCACAAAAATGTGGTTGATCTCTCTGCGACACGAATCGATAGAACATGAAAGTGAAGCCCGTCTTCGCGAAGTTGTTGAACTTGTAACGGAAATTTGGCGAATCGAGGGGCGGTAGATGGGTTGGGTACTGGGAAAACGTAACATGTTGACATGACAGGCACCCCGGCACGGCACGGGGATCCTCGCCAGTTCCCCACGAGGAGGGTATTCGAAAGACTCACATTGCTCCGGAGACACTGAGTTGAACACCCAGAGACCTGCGCAAACATTGCAGAAGCAAGGCGCGTTCGCAAACGATGACACCTTGCAAGCGAAATCGAACAGGTCTTCAGCGGATCGTTTTGTAAAAACAACCCACTGCAGAGACGTCGATGATTTGCTTGTCCACGACCGCGCTTGCGTTCCTGGAGCTGTATGCGTCGCAACTCAACACAGCTGATGATGATGATGATGATGATGATGATGATGATGATTGTGGTTCGGTTAGGAAAGGACGCTAATTTCTGCAGCCCATGTAGGGAGCACGGCTAAGCGCCCGTAGGGGTAGGGGAAAGGGAGTGAAAGAGATAGAGTGGAGAGAAAGGCCGTAGTGGAGGGCTCCGGAAATTTAGACCACCTGGGGTTCTTTAACGTGCACTGACAACGCACAGTACACGGGCCTCTGGCATTTTCGCCTCCATCGAAAATGCGACCGCCCCGGCCGGGATCGAACGCGCGTTTTTTGGGTGGCAGCCGAGTACCGTAACCACTACAGCACCGCGGCGGCGACACAGCTGGTCACGCAAGGCAAATTCTGTAGCGGCCGCGTGCGTACTTCGCTCGAAGAACGCACCATCACGACGCCGCCACTCCTCTATGTGCCCATTCCTAACTAAGAAAAACCTTGTGTGCCAGCGACGGAGAAACATTTCCTCCCAGGAGGCCTCGAGTTCCCGAGTTAAAAAACCCCAGAGTAAACCTGTGATCAGGGCAAGCGCGCGGTTGGCAGCCCTTACTGAAGTGTTTCTCGCCACCGCCAGGCACCGCCGTTTCGAGATTACGAAAAGTGTGCAGGCAACCACCAGCCTGGCGGAAGCACCTCTGTTCTTTCCAAAAGCTGGAGGGTGGGGGGGGGGGGGGGGAGCTTACACCGCAGTCTTTGGCTACTAAGCGCCACACTGGTTTCGCTGCGGCGCACTCTTGAAGCGCGTGCGCCGTCGTTTCTTCCACACGGCAATTCGGGCAGCGAGCCGAACGAACTATGCCGAACCGGTGCAACCTTTTCCGAGTTGGGGGAACCTTGCAATTCTTTTTCCACATGAAGTCGTGCGCCTCCCTTGGGAGGCCGCCACTCAGCTTCGCTTTTGACCGCTTCCAGGATGCGGTTTTCCCGCATTCCTCCGGCGAGAGCTGGCTGCGCGTTACAGTTTCCGCAATGCGCGCAGGCGGGTCTCTGTCGACGTCAGAGGAGGAGGCGTCCTTATCCAGCATGCGCTTGGTGTTCGCCGTCATCTTGTAAAACGGGGAAGGGAGTTTTGTCACCGGGCCAGTGTGCCTGTGCTGTTTGCATCGAGGTGCTTGGTGTTCGTGCTACACCAGTACAGTAGTAGGCCCTTCCCGAAGAAGTCGCTGGCCTGATAAAGGAGCCGGACCGTTTTCAAAGCGAGGATCCTACCTATTGTGAAGACGTGAGGAAGCCCTATGCCTCCCTCGCTTTCCGGCAAGTGCAGGAGGTTCTGTTTTACCGGCGCGGGTTTGCCATCCCAAAGGAGCGTATTAAAAATACTGTTCAGCTGGCTTCCCGTTTTCGATTGCATGACAGCGACTCGGCAGACGTAGCTTGCGAAGGCACATATGCTTGTTTTGACCGCCGGGGCCTGCTCTCGGAAAGTGAGGTCAAGGTGCTGGATACGGGTTGCCACCAGGCGGGCCCTCTCCATAGCTCTCTGCCACATTGCCTCCGCGACGCCGTCACACGTGAAGTAGATGCCCAGCACCTTAACCATCGAAACCGGCTGGATTTCCCCTAACTACTTTCTGGGGAAGGAGCGGAACAGCAGCGCCTTGCTCTTCCCCTCATTTATTTTCGCCCCTGAGACTTCAGCGTAGATGTTAAAGGCGTTCGAAAATTCTCAAAGGCTGCGGGTGTCACGTACGAAGAGGGATATGTCATCAGCATAAGCCAGGAGTTTGATCTCGTCAGTCCCCGTCAGGGGGAACCCCCTGATGCGCTCATTGCTGGCTAGCTTCGCCAGCAACGGCTCGATAGAGATGATAAAAAAAGTTTGGCCCAGCGGGCATCCTTGTCTTATGCCCCTCGTGTAGTCGAAACCCGCGTTATAGGCCGTTCACGACGCGTTGCCTGCCAAGTCACTGTAGAAGAGTCTCCCCAGTGCGACGAAGTTTGCTCGGAAGCCGAAATCGCGCAGTACACCGAGTAAGTAGGGATGCTTCACTCTGCCGAAGGCTTTCGCCTGATCAAGAGAAAAGAAGGCACCGCAGAGTTTTTTCCGTGCGGCCTATTCGAAAATGTCTCTAGTGGCCGTTAAATTTGCAAAGATCGACTGTCCGCGCACGGCACATGATTGAAACGGGGAGATGATGTTTGGCAGCACAGCCTTCAACCTGCTATTTATTATGGATGCAACCATCTTGTAGTCCACGTTCACCAACATGATCGGGCGCCACGACGCCGGTTCATTCGGTGCAGCGCCATCCTTGAGGAGCAGCACAATCCGCCCTACGCTGAAGGAGTCCGGCTTCTTGTGCTGCCTGAGGATCACGTTCACCAGTGACAGGACCCAGGGTATCCAGAAAGGTGGCATAAAAACCTGCTGTGAGCCCGTCTGATCCTGGAGCTGAGTTTAATGGTATGTTCCGGATAGCATTGCGCAATTCCTCCATTGAGGCTTCACAGCATAGGTCGGTGCGCTCCTCCTCGCCTGGGCGACGGAGTTCTTGACAAAGCTCGCTGATCTGCATCCTTTTGGGGTTCTCTTCGGCCGAGTCGGCTTCATGAAACTTTGTCGAGAAATATTCGCGGAAAATATTTGCTATTTCTCCCGGGTCTGAGGTGATTGATCCGTCCAGTCGCTTCGCCTCCGTAATTCTCACGCCACCATCCCCGCACACGTCTCTCGAACCTGGGTCGGAAGAAGAGTCTGGCGGATCGGGCTCCTTTGCAGGTCTCCGCGTCTCGAGTTGCAACAGGTGAGTCAAGGTTTTCGTGGTGGTTTCGGGTGGTTTAGCCTGAACCCCTCGGCCACCATGAGCTTGGTTGTCTGGTTCGCGTTTCTCGTACAGACTAGAAATCTGGAACGCCCCATGTGTTGGAGCACCAATACACTATCATCTCCCGTGGTAAGCTCAATCGCGTCAATGAGGTCATCAATCGACACGTCGCCGTCACGCACATTAAACAAGAAACAGTTCTCCCTCACCGGGAAGGTAAATTGTGAGGCCACGGCTAGTGGGCGGTGCCGCGTATCACGCTAGCTAAAACAGCCGCCTGAACGGGGGGCAGTCTGGTAGACTGGCCACGTGCAGCTCTCACTGCACCCTCGTATCAGCAGGACAGCCGTGCTCAGCCGCAGGCGCTGCTTCTTCTCCAAGTTTCAGGTCCGTTGGGTGCTCGGCAGATGGCTCTGGCAGGTCGGGAGGCCTCCGAGAACATCACCTGCTCGGCAGGATGGTCCCCGATCACGGGGTCGGGGCAGTGGCGTGGCCGGGAGGGGCGGCAACCACAGCAGGACGCGGTCGACGTGAAAGAGGACCCGGGGGCGCACGTCACGAACACGAGACCCCAGGGCAATGCTGATGATGGTTCAGGCGGGGGTTCTGTTCATGTGTCTGTCCACTATTCAGCCACCCAGGCAACGTTTAACTAGTTATCTGACGCTTAACCATCCTTAACTGCTAGTTGCGTTCATACTTTTCAATATTGTCGATCAAAAAGTAAATATTACGCATGTCTGAGGCGTAAGATCAATACGTAAGTATTAGGTGGTGTGTTCCTTTACCAGAAAATACACAGATACGAAAATCTAAAGATCCTAGCGTTTCTTAGGCTGCGCTGAAAATGCGACGCTGTGCACGAAAAAGGCCTCCGCCGAAGGTTTTGGTGCTGCCACCTGGCAGATGTCCAGGGATTCTGCACAAGCATATGTTTCCCGACGGCGCTACCAGATGGCGTCTATATCTTACGCAGCTAAGTACGGTTGGCAGTAGACTATGGTTTTCACGACATTTGCTGCGAAACGTGCAGATACGCGCCAATGTATCTGATAATGCTGTTTTCCAATACCAGCGTGGGGATTTATTATACACTTATTCCTCACCTGTACGTTATCATCATCATCCTGCTATGGTTGATCTTCATTTGCAGTGCATTGGGATCATCATTATCGTGTGTATACCTCGGCTGGTTCGATTCCGAGTGTCCGGTCCTAATAAACGTCGTTGCTACCGAGACGTCATACTTGGTGGAGGTGCTGGGTACGTCATAGTACTGATACTACTGAAGCAGCCAGAGTCAGTCTGTTTGCTCAGAAATTCACCAATAATTTTAAATAAACCAATGAAGGGTTTGTCCAAACCGAAACCAAGATCGTTAGATGCTTCGTGCAGCGTATGCGATGAAGTCACTGCCTCCGCGCCATCAGAAATGTGAATTCTTATAGAACTCGCTGCTGGGCCAGTTGGTGCATATTAACAAAGCAAAGTGACGCAACACAAGACAAGGACGGCATGAGGAATCGGGTACCCGTTCCCTTATGTCATCCTTGTCAAGTGTGGCGCCACTTCTCTTTGTTTAAGAAATATGAAGCTGTTGAAGCTGGTACCAAAAGAAGGAAAGTGGGGATGTCATCCAACGATGTATTCAGCTTTCCTGAACTTGACAACGGCGATTCTAGCGCTAAGGTGTCGCTGTTTTTCTTTAGACGGCTCGTCTCCTCGAGTAGGCAGCCTTGCAGGTAGTCATTTCAAAAACACAGAGTGATTTGCGTGACATTAAAAATTTTTAAATTCTTCTTCAGTTAAACTAAATTCCTTGCGACTACCTGGCTTGGCACAAGTTAATGCTGTACCGAGGAGAACATATACTGAAAATTTCCTTTAGATCAGAGGCTAATGAAAAATCTCCCAAGGTGCCCTTTAAGCGAACCAAGAGTGTGGTATAATGGATGTGATGCTAACTTTAGAGTCATTTTGCTTGTTAAACACTGTTCACTGTACTCAACACATTTGCTTTAATCCGTGGACAGTGAGATGGAACATGTAAAGTGCTGTATTGTATACATAAGGTTCATCTGTTCCCTGTATGAGCAATGTTGTGGTGGTGTATCAGTCGAACTTCCAGCTCCTCTTGTGGGATCCCGGGTGAATGTGGGTTTAAATCTCAATTGGTGGAACTTTTTCATTGTGAATGTACGTTGATTTTTGCTGAGATCTACTTCCATTACGGAAGTACGTCACTGAGATTTTTGTGGACCCCGACATAAAACGCATTCGTGTTAAAAATACTGGAAGGGTATATGTGCCATTTATCTTCGTGTGGAACAGCAACCTGTCTGTGTAATCTTATTCTTCGTAATATCTTACACGACCAGCTTCGACACGCATCAAGAGCCCCAGACAACGCTGACGCCGCTCTAACAGCAGCATCAGAAATGAGAACCAACGTCGTGGTGAAGCAATATTCCCGTCTGGTGACAGCTATCATGTTGCCATAGAAACACCAAATATTCCTCGCAAAGAAGGATGAAAATAGACCTCACTGATCATTTACATAAGCAGCGCACCACAGCGCTGACTGAGCATGGACACTGTGTGCATGCAAGCGGCATTTGCAATGACAGCACTTGCTTAAAGGAGTACTGACACAAATTTTCGAAGCTGAGTTTACTCCACCATACAATTCTCCTATATGCGTACACAGCTCTGAGCAAATGTTAAGCTCAGGAAATGCTGCTAACATATTTTAATCTGACGTCAAAGTCAATATTCACATGGCGTGCCTACTGACATCGACACTAATGTGACGTCATGTTACAGTACAAATTTTGGTGACCTCACGCAGCAGTATGGCAAGTTTTGATGACGTCAGGTACAAAAACATGCAAGATGGCCGCTCGCGCATCGCTCACAGTCGTTTGCCCTCCCCGTTCAGTCGCCGTAGCTGAGAGTGCCCGTGAAGCGAGCGAGCGAAGTTGAATTACCCTCTATCGTCGTGTGTGCCCACGTATAATCGAAAGGCAGGCTCGCTATGGTGCCGGCATTTCGCCCCTGAAATGCCGCGCAGTTCTCGGAGGCCACCTTAGCTTATCGCGGCCTCCGGAGTCACGCCGACACCCACCGTGCGTGCCATACGTTGCATCTTGCACCGTGCCGAAGTATTTGCTGTCGTCGCGGAGTCGCTCTACAAAATTTTGTACATAGTAGACCTCGCACTTGCTAAAGGGGCTGTGCGCGAGAGGACCACTGGGCGAAACACGTCGCAATTTTTTGCGGGAGCACGTCCCGAGGAGCTCATACTATGCCATACTGTGGTCTTGACGTCAGGCTACAGTAGGAACCGAAACCAGCTTTTAAAGGCGTGCTGTAAATAAATTTTCACGGCGCGCTCACGCTTACCAGCACGTTTTCTGGGCTCTGGAGGGCTTGGCCTTTCATTTCATGCAAAAAAACGCCAACTGAAAATTTTCGTGGCAGTACTCCTTTAATTGTTGAGTTACCTTAACCGTTGAGTTACTACCAAACGATGTTCACTCCATTCCTTGAACAAACGAGTAAGTGAGTGTGTCCGCTCGTTTGGCTTTAACTTTGTCCTTAAATCACTATGTACATTTTCTCTCTTTATAGTCTACTAATAACGTGCTTAAAACCCACTTGCTTTATGTTCTTCACGCAGGCGCGCATCAAGGCAAGAAGCTTCAAAGAGGGCGCATGGAATTTCCGATACATAAGGACCATGTGTTAAGGTCTATCGGATTGCTCAGTACAAAGAAGGCTACAGGAAAAAAATTGATGATTTGCTTAGTTTACGGAAAACCATAACTCTATGCGGGAATATATTTGACATTGATATCTCTTGCCTGGAACATGCCCATGCTACCGGAAAAAGCTCAATACTACTTAAGTCACCGCACCTCTTCTTTACAGTAAAAGCATCCACAGCGGAAGCTATAGCCTACGGTTACTTTACGTTCAACTGAATGTACTCTTTATCATTACAAAGCTAAATTTCTGTAAGCAGCTATATGCTTAGAGGTATTTTTAATATGATAACACTAGAGCTGATAAAAAATCAGCAAACTTCTACCTAGAACTTTCTATTCTTTAGAAATATCAGAGGAGAGATCAGAGGCCACGTTGGCTTGTGCTCAGTTATCGATGCAGTATCTTCAACACTTCAGCGAATATTTCCATAAAAGGCCAAATATCGCAGATGTAGCACACATCAGCGAGCTGAATAACAAGCTCTCCCTGTCTACAGAACCTTCTCTTTTTTTTTCTTCGTTTAACAAGCAGCGCAGAGAACAGTAGCTGTCTTCAGCTTCCCAAAATCCCATATATACAAAGCAGATTATGGAGTTCACTGGAAGGGCCGTATGTAACAATCGGTGGGAGCCTATTTCATGCATTCCATGACGAGATAAAAAATACGTAGGCGCTATCGTTAACTTGCAACCTCATCAACCGTGCTCAAGAGAAACATTTCTTTTACATTCTAGGACCTGAGAATATATGTCTTGCAGCTGTAATAATTTTCTTGCGCAGTGAAACAGCTTGTGTCGGACTACATTTCCTATTGTAACATTTTCTGGGCCTGTGCAGTTTATTTGTTTCTGCACCGCTCACGCGGTAACACTTATTTAGTGTATAAACTATATGTGTAAGACTCAAAATTAGTAAGAGCACATCTTTTTGCCGCTAAAAACCTCCTTAAAGTAGTTAGGGAGTTCCGATACACCGAAAATTGCTTTTAAACTTTGACCAGAGTCTTACGCTGTGTCATCGCGTGTGGGTGCACAAAATACAAAAACGCCATATCAATACACTTTTCCTTTTTTTTACTTTAGAGCTGCGAAAGCGCTAATTGCTACTTCATTCCGTTATTTCTCCTTTTAAGGCAGTTTTAATAAGCATAGCACTTATAAATGTAATCTCAGAAAGATTTCAACTATATCACGTAATAGGCCTCGATTAAATTATCTGGAATAGCTGCGATGATCCTAATCTATGAGGTCACATTTTTATTACAAGCTAAATATAGGCACAGTGTGTGTGTGCATATAGCTGTGACAGTAACATATTATATAGATGCAATGTAAGAGAGAAGAGTATCTTTTAGTGGCTTCATATATTCTGACCCTCTAGTGGCCGTACATTGCAAGGTCAAAAGTGAAACAACACATAAGAGTTTAGTTTACTTTTACCTGCGCAGACCGAGATCTGGAGTTCAGTGCAGCCCGAAAACCCTGAGACTAAATAGAACACTACCTGCTTCGGGAGAGTATATATATATGATACGTAGCACTTGAATAATATTCCATGTATAGGTCGATGTTTCGGTCCAATAAATTGAATATAATTGAAGTGTTACGTGTCATATCCATGCGGCAGCCGAACCTATGCACCTACTTCGCCAAACATATTGGCACGTGGTCGTGCCGAAAGCAGCACTCAAGACGAAACACGGAGAACTCAAGACGATGTCAGGCTAAGTGTTTATAGGCGAACCTGTGCCCAGCAAAACAAAGCCAACGAATATTCACAGCAACAGCGGCGGCGTGAACAGTCGTCGGTCGACGGAAAGACTGACTAGCTGCGCCCCGCCACGGTGGTCTAGTGGTTATCGCACTCGGCTGCTGATCCGGGATCGAATCCCGGCCGCGGCGGCTGCATTTCGATGGAGGTGAAATGTTGAGGTGCGTGTGCTGTGCGATGTCAGTGCACGTTAAAGAACCCCAGGTGGTCGAAATTCCCGGAGCCCTCCACTACGGCGCCTCTCATAATCAGAGGTGTTTTTGCGATGTTAAACCCCGCAAATCAATCTGCCTAGCCGCAGAATGCGTCGGCTTTTATACGCACGTCATAACGCGTTCTCGCATTGCGTCTGAAATTCTAGAAGATACTCAAATGTGCGTGTCAGGCATGCAAATTTTCAAGAACGATGAACACGGTTCCCGAAGCGACATGCAAGATAAACGCGGCCTGCGCTGCGCGTAGGGGAAAGTAATAACGGCACTCGCCGCAAACAACAAGCGCGCGTGTTACGGGGAAGTGATAACGGCTATCCGCTTAAAGAAACCAAAGCAACCGTGCGTTTCCATCGACTGCGTAGAGCGAGCCCTGCTGAGAACGCACCTGACTGAATCTTCTCTTTTATACGCTATACTCTTATCTACAAAACGTCGTAGCGAGGAGCCTTCAGGAAGGGCCGTATGTAACAATCGTGGGAGCCTATTTCATGCATTCCATGACGAGATAAAAATACGTAGGCGCTATCGTTAACTTGCAACCTCATCAACCGTGCTCAAGAGAAACATTTCTTTTACATTCTAGGACCTGAGAATATATTCTTGCAGCTGTATAATTTTCTTGCGCAGTGAAACAGCTTGTGTCGGACTACATTTCCTATTGTAACATTTTCTGGGCCTGTGCAGTTTATTTGTTTCTGCACTGCTCACGCGGTAAGACTTATTTAGGGTATAAGCTATATGTGTAAGACGCAAAATTAGCAAGAGACTACCTTTTTGCCGCTGAAAACCCCTAAAAGTAGTTAGCGAGTTCCGATACACCCAAAAATTGCTTTTAAACTTTGACAAGAGTCTTACGCTGTGTCATCGCGTGGTGGGTGCACAAAATAAAAAAACGCCATATCAATACATTTTTCCTTTTTTTATTTATTTTAGAGCTGCAAAAGCGCTAATTGCTACTTGATTCCGTTATTTCTCCTTTTAAGGCAGTTTTAATGAGCATAAGCACTTATAAATGCAATCTCAGGCAGATTTCCACTATATCAAGAAATAGGCCTCGATTAAATTGTCTGGAATAGCTGCGATTATCCCAATCTATGAGGTCACATCTTTATTACAAGCTCAATATAGGGAAAGTGTGTGTGTGCGTGTAGCTGTGACAGTAACATATTATATAGATGTAATGTAAGAAAGAAGAGCATCTTTTAGTGGATGGATGGATGGATGCTATGACCGTCCCCTTTGTAACGGGGCGGTGACATGTGGGCCACCAGGCTCGTAAGAAGACTTAAGAACTTTTTTAAAGACGATAGTCTTTCTTGGGGAACTTCAACGAAATTGAATATAATTGAAGTGTTAGGTGTCATATCCATGCGGCAGCCGAACCTATGCACCTACTTCGCCAAACATATTGGCACGTGGTCGTGCCGAAAGCAGCACTCAAGACGAAACACGCAGAACTCAAGACGATGTCAGGCTAAGTGTTTATAGGCGAACCTGTGCCCAGCAAAACAAAGCCAATGAATATTCACAGCAATAGCGGCGTGAACAGTCGTCGGTCGATAGAAAGATCTAGGCCACTATATCAATATAGTGGTCAATCAATCAAGTATATCAATGTATCAATAACCACTAGACCACCGCGCCCCGCCGCGGTGGTCTAGTGGTTACTGCACTCGGCTGCTGATCCGGGATCGAATCCCGGCCGCGGCGGCTGCATTTCGATAGAGGTGAAATGTTGAGGCGCATGTGCTGTGTGATGTCAGTGCACGTTAAAGAACCCCTGGTGGTCGAAATTCCCGGAGCCCTCCACTACGGCGTCTCTCATAATCAGAGGTGTTTTTGTGATGTTAAACCCCGCAAATCAATCTGCCTAGCCGCAGAATGCGTCGGCTTTTATACGCACGTCATAACGCGTTCTCGCATTGCGTCTGAAATTCTAGAAGACACTCAAATGTGCGTGTCAGGCATGCAAATTTTCAAGAACGATGAACACGGTTCCCGAAGCGACATGAAAGATAAACGCTGCCTGCGCTACGCGTAGGGGAAAGTAATAACGGCACTCGCCGTAAACAAGCGCGCGTGTTACGGGGAAGTGATAACGGCTATCCGCTTAAAGAGACTAAAACAACCATGCGTTTCCATCGGCTGCATAGAGCGAGCCCTGCTGAGAACGCACCTGACTGAATCTTCTCTTTTATACGCTATACTCTTATCTACAAAATGTCGTAGCGAGGAGCCAAGCGACGGAGCGGTGGTGCTCATTTAACCTACTCGGCACTGCACTGAAGGTATGGAGGAGGCGCGAAAAGCGATGGAATGACAACGAAAGAAAGACGGGCGGTCACATAATAGCGTGGCAGCAAGCAATGCGTCTCTTGTGGACCTTAATCGAGAAGAGCGAATCCTTGATCGCGGCACTTCAGCTTCCTGCTCTGCTGCATTGCTTACGCAGAGCGGAGGTCCGCGGTGTCTGCGTGGTCTCGTTTTATCAAAAGTCGCAGCTCGAAGAAAACAAATTGGACAGTTTCGGACGAAAATGAGTGTTACCAACGCTATCTCGGCAGGTGCCCGGAACCAATAAATACTACTAATATCATTAGAAAATTACTCTATTCCACGTGCCCAAAAAATTCTAGCAGGAGACCGTATCAGAGTAAAGTAAGTTATTTTTCATTGAAATACATTCAATACGTCGAAACCAGCAATAACAGTAAAATCTTGGCGAACATAAGCAACAGAGCCAAGAGTATTAATATGCTCGAGTGTAATGTGCGTGTTATATCATCTCGCTTCGAATAACAACAGTGCAACCCATGCGTATATAGCAACGGAGCCATATGCAAAAAAACACGCATGGCATGCGTATACCAGTTTGGTGTAAAAATACACAATTGTTCATTTACACTCCACAGTGCAGTGTATCTACATCCGTTCCTGTACGTTACGGTGAGATACTTTCATGCCGTATCTACCAACTGACCCATATTTCAGCTCTCCTGATGAGAACGACAACTTGAATATAATTAAGCGACAAAGGCAACACAAGGGTCTAGGTACATTTACGTGCAATCGAGCTCACTAAATTATTTGTGAGCTGGTTTTGGGACGTTAAACCCCACAAATCAAATCAAATCAACTAACTTATTTTCTCATTGAATAAATATTTCAGTGCATACTTTTCGGCTATAAATGACCTCCTTTCTTGGTGTGCATTCGCAGGAGTCGTTCTGCACACTAGTTCAGCTCTGTCCACTGTCCAGCCCAGTAAAGAATTCGAATCCAGGGGCCTCTGTCTCTACATGTATGTTCCGAGTATTCGTTTACTCACGCAAGTACTTCTTTTACTTTCCTCGTGGCGATCGCATGACATTGGTCATTACGCCAGCAACCGCTTGGAGCGGGCCGATTGATTTGGCGTGTATATGAACTTTCCTGAGTATTGCGAGTGTTTCCATAGATTTTCATGCACGAAGCGTGCTTTTGGGTAAATTGCAGATCCTACACGAGAAACAGCGATAGCGCTGTGGCACGTTATCACTCATCCTGAGGAGCCGAAGGATTTTTTTTTTTCGTTTAGACATCGACGATCAATTACAGTTCTCGCTACTAAGGTTTTAAAGTGTGATTTGCTTCTTTCGTAGCAGAGATTTGTGCAGTACAATGTTGGACCCTCAGTGGTTTGTATGCAGAGTCCTGCATAGTAAAAACCAGGGTAAAATGTTACGAACGAAAAGTGTTCCTTTACTGATCCCAGGGATACATTTAATATTGCGTCATGCAGGTAAACCACGTTCTGGCGAACGCGTGTTCACTAATCAGTGCATCCAGGTCTTAAACGCGGTTGACAATGTTTGTATTTTTATCGAATAGTTATGGACTTCACTGGAGGCAAAAAACGGTGCGTTTTGAAGTTTATAATTACGCCTAGAAAGCTTTGGGTGTTATCGGTCTGTCGGTATTTTCCTCTACACGTCTAGTTTGAAAAACAATAACCACAAAAATCTTCCGCAAAAAAAAAAATCTTCCATCTAGTTGTAGCTTGATGCCCCAGTTAATGTTGAGATTGGCGTGCAATAAACAATGACAAAACGACTAAAATCAATGAGCCGCGAAGTTCAGTTTCCCGTGCATCAATAACAAATGGAATATCTTTTTGGAATCCTCGGCACTGCAAAGTAAAAATCACTAGGAGCGTCCGAACGACAGCAGAAAGATCTCGTTTTCCTTCGTGCGTTACTAAAGTTATCGCATGTGTGTATAATTATGAATTGTTCGTGCGGTAAGTTCTAATGTTGTGCGTGGCTTTTAGTGCTACTTTAAGTGTACATCTAGCAGATTGACTCTTCCAACTTCAGCATATTGGTCCCCACGATAATTCTTGGCTTGTAGTGGTTGCCTCTACTGCGTTTGTGTGCAATTATTTCTGATTTATGCGAGACGCATCGCAGGCCACTCCGCTTTGCGAAGAACGCAAATGCATTAACCGCTTGGCGAAGGGACCAGTTTATGCCACGCATAGACCCTCGGATAGCCCACAGTGCTGTATCATCGGCATCCTCTGTAAATCTCAATCTTGTTTGTCACTCCAGCGCATTATACTTGAGAAGAACTTCGCTGGTCTATAAACTAAGGGCCGCAGAATTTCCCTTTCCGTTATGGCCTTTTCCCCAAATTTCAATTGCTAAGGCACTGTTCTCCTTCCTAAAAAAAAACGTATGTGCAATAAAAAGTGCACCACATCCTCTCGATATTGCATCGATCAGAAGGTGTAGGGCATTTCTTTTAGCGCTCTTATAATCATACCTCCGATTACCTTTAGTAAATGTCGTATTACAACAACAAAAAAAGAACTTGAGCAATTCCCTGAAACAGCAAGGATGTAGACGAAGGAATTGGACAAAGCACTGTGTCTCCACAATGTGAAAATTTAAATATATGCACATAACCGAAATTGGCTACTTCGGTATCTGCGAGTATGCTGTTGCAGCGTAGCTTTTATCCATGGGTACTCAGATGACGTGCCCTTGCGCGTTCAAAAGTCTCATCGTTGATTTTACGCTGTACTGAATGTGCTAATGGCGACTGCTATGAACGCTGTCGCGCCGAGCTTATGTTGTTTTATCATATTTCCCGAAAGAGAAAACGGTCATTTGGAACGGTGTTTTCGTGCAGTAATGTTCGAGTTTCACCGCTGCATTTTCCCACGCATTGTGTCAAGTTGCCGGTGGACGGTATAATATAATAACAGAAAAAATATCGTTTAGCTGCATCGGCGGTATGCTTACAAGGGACCATTTACTTCGTCTAAAGGATGACCTAACGTCTTCCACTGCTATGTGCTTACAGGAATATGAACAGGTGCATGCTGCGAGAAGAAAAGACGGCTCTTACGCGAAGGAGGCATTTCAGACGTGACTGCGCTACGTTATGATCACTTAATTACTACTTTTGTCTGTTACTTCCCGCAGGCTCTCGAGTTTGTGATAATGAGAGATAAAAAGTGAGAATAACGTTCAGAATAACCAGGAGTGCTCCCGCCTAGCGATTCTATTTGCTTCTCGAGCCTTTGGCCTTCTTTAGCCGTCTTCCATTGCTAAAAGAAAATTGCGTCGTCTTACGCCCAGGTATGATAGAAAAGCCCTGACGCCAAGGTGACATCGACGCACATATTATGCACAGCGAAATGGAATGCCTGCTAGCATCGCTATAGGGCGATGCCTTTTGAAAAGCACAAAACATTACAAAAAGACATCAGACGTGGCTCCTCGGATTGGGCTGTTAGTGGCTTTGCTGTTGCGGCGGGGGCTGACAAGCCTCGACCAAGTTAGGCGATACGTGTGATATGCGTGCTGATAAAGTTTCGCGGCATTTGCGTCCGTCGCAGGAAGCTGCGCGGTGGTCGCGCGGCTAACTTGCGGAGGAACACGAACCGATGTGACCGACGGGCCTCCCAGTCTCTGCAGTCGGGGCTGTCGTTTTCGCGCTGCGTTTTTACGCGATCAGGGGCTTTTACAATGAGACGATTCGGTTGTTGCACGCGGCGGTGAGGGAGTGCGTTCGGTGCATTTTGTTTGTAATGGTGAACACCAGGACACTTGGTTCATTTCGCAACAAGGGCCTACCGAAAGACGGCCATGAAAGGGTGCTTTCTTTGGCACTGCGCCATTCCCGGCGTAATTGGATCTGTGAACGGCGCCCCCATCGCATCAATGCGGCCAAGCGATACGGGAAGGCTGTTTTCATGGGCAGATACCACTTCTACGGTGTCAATGCCACATTCGTAAGTATATTACCTTGTGTGTTTGCCTAGCACCACCACGCTAGGACAAGATTCATGCACAGGTGCCACACGGGAACTCTTAACATCGGCAAAACGGACCAAAACGGAATGCGTTTCTTGATTGCGATGAACGGCTGCTGCTGCTACACGACCTAAACATATCCGTATCGAGTTGGGCGCTGATGTGAGCGGCACTTCTTACTGGGAGAGAGATAGCGAAGCACATATCGTTATCCTGGTTGCGCCTGGCAGCGAATAAAGGTTACTGTGTAACACAAATAATTGCTCTGTTGCCTTTTCCAGCAATGGGGTGTCTCCACGCACATTTTTTCAAGGTATACGATGGAGACGATCGCTGTGGACTGCGAGCGACCCGAATTTCATGGCATCTTAATGTCACAGAGAATGCGTGGCTGCGCCAGAGGCTCCTGAGCGGGCACACTGCAGAGCCAGGCGAGTACCCGCTTCGCAAGTCGTAAACGCTGGGGTCACGTAGTCTAGACTGCAGTAGTTAATAGTACGGCACACTTCTTCCACCACTGCAACTCCATTTAGTGTTGACTAAGTTATGATTGCACTATTCTATGCCTGCTATAAGATGAAAGAGCAGGCCCCTTCCGGTGCTTTCAGTGGGCGAATTTATTTCCAGAGGGTGTGAGCCAAATGTTGTGAAGAAGATATATATCACAGCAGTAAGAAGCGCGCCTACTCACATTGCCCTGCAGATTCCGCATCTTAAAGGTGCAAACGTTTCTAAAATTTTACAGCCTTCCGTTTAGACGATCGGAATATGTCTTTATAAAGGATCCTGATTCATTCTTCTTAGCTTATTGGCCACGCTTTCATGCACACCATATTCTTTTTGTACAAAAACAGTTAGCTAGCATAAACGTCAATATTAGAGAGGTAATTTCAATCGCGGAATCAAATCGGAACATCAACATTGAGTTCGATATTATTTTCCCTAATAATTCTAAATTTCAGTGCCACAAGCTCTTAAACAACTTGTTGCAAGATTACCTTGCTCAAGACAAACTAAGTATATAATAGCCACAGATGATTCCGTGAAAGAGGAAAAGGCAGGGGTAGGAATTTTGCTCCTCCTCGCTTACCTCGTCTTATTCATTAAGACTCCCAGCTTACGCCCCTCTATTAGTAGCGGAGCTTTTAGCGATAATCTTAGCCTTGCGCAAAACTCCCGTCAGATGTAGTCAGTGCGGTGATCGTAACAGATTCTCTTTCAGTCTGCACTACATTAACAGCTTCTCTTAAGTCTGCTGCCCTCCAGATGTTCCTCTCTTTAGTCCCTCCACAGATAAACCCGGGCAAAATTATTCTAGGTTGCTGGTCATAGTGGGCTTAAAGTAAATGAGATGGCCTATTCGTTAGCGAGAGCATCGCGTAACGGACCAATAGTATCGGTTCTCCCAGCATTTTAATTTCCTACTGCCCTAAGATATCGGACATATGCAATCCACGGGACGCCATTGAGACAATAACAACATGGACAGAATTTCGACACTTAAAACTCCCGTGTGTGTGTGTGTGTGGGTCCTGGAAAAACAATCCTCTCAGGTGGCTATTCTGGTGACTACATTTTCATCCAGGTTACCGGCAATCC
This sequence comes from Hyalomma asiaticum, assembly GCA_013339685.2. Lineage (NCBI taxonomy): Eukaryota > Metazoa > Arthropoda > Arachnida > Ixodida > Ixodidae > Hyalomma > Hyalomma asiaticum. The sequence goes on from CM023486.1 coordinate 23,648,702, forward strand.
ATTGGAGTGATGGCTGATGAGCCTGAACCTCGGACATCCTCTCCCACGCACTGCAGAAACGAAATTCAACGCAGAACACATTTCTATGCGCTAGACAAGCCACGCAAATATCCGCTCTCGCTGCTTGCAGCGTTACGGAATGATCCACCACGCGACAGAGATTACTGACATTATAGTGGTGGTCCGCGCTGTACTGTGCAAGCTTAGTCTTAATGAGGGCTTGCTCAAGCTGGACATAGATGACAACGTCAGCAGCCGCTGCAGTAGCAGCAGCAAGAACGAGGCATCGAATCCCACAGGCTTGCCCATAAAGAACAGATTGGGAGCACTGTTTTTGAATAAGGATGATGTCCTGTGCGGGACACCCTTGTTGCGGTGTTTGGCACATCATGCGCATTATTTTACAAGGGTGCAGAGGCAAGTACAAGAACTGCAACATCGTTAGGCACATTAAAGCATAGCTACAATACTTTAACTATTTAGCTGACGTCAAAAAACAAAATCACATGCACCATTGCTGTTTATTCTACACAACATCGCTCGGACTTGTTAGGAGACGTCTCACAAAAATGAAACATATTGTTGCAGAAATGCAATTGTAAAACTACATTGCAGAATACATGCTGCATACTGGTGCGTGATCGCGTTCATGAAAAATTTAGTGTGTTGGTATGCAGCCGCTAAAAATGTCTATACCATTCTCTTAAATGTTACATGTGAAAACACACAGTATTTCATCAGTTTTCTGGATTACGATGCGGTATAAGTATGGCTATTTTTTTTATGGCATGCAATAGAATAAAAAGGCTGTTATTCTTCTATTCAAAAATTGTTTTCTGGTGTACTCATTTTGATACTCCACGTGCAACGCTATGAAGGCTACGCAAGGATTCCCAAGGAAAAGAAAGAAAAGGAGGGGTGGATCGCTCCGACAAACGAACGTCAAACAGAGAATACAAAGTCGTACATTTTGATTGACAGCCTACGAGCGTTGCCAATTCCCTGTTACTGCGCTCATTCGCCAATACGCAACGCTCGTTCTGCAAATGAGCGTTGCGTAATATTGCTCAATTCTGCGTTACAGCGCAGCGACTCATCAGCACCATAATGACATTCGGCATAGAACACCATGAGCAGTTTGTCAGCTGTTGACTGACGGTGTAGAAAAATACCAGCCGACTGGTTATTTTAAATTTATTGAAGTACAGCACGGAGAGCTATGGAAAAATGAATCTGTTTAAAATCAAACACTATAATGCCCAGCCCACAGAAGGCGTTTTCTACGGACATGTAATTTCCGAGCGCAGAGGCATACACAAGGCATCACGACACCTTGCGCCTCCCCCCCCCCCCCCCTTGCTCTTTCTGGGAAGAGTCATCATGGTGAATAAAAACGACTATAACGTGTGGGTCACGTGGGTCATACATTCGCATCTTCCAATGACAACTGTCGTATTCGACAGGTGCTCCAGGCGACCTGATGCAATTGTGGTAACCTTAGTGCTAAAGCGATACCGGCAACTTCTCATGCTCCATGGGACGTGTGAGATATCTGCGACACGCAATGTATATATATATATATATATATATATATATATATATATATATATATATATATATATATGATGTGTGAGAGAGAGAATGTTGGTCAGTATACATATGATGTCCATTTTTTCTGTTAATGTTTTTACTTGGTCTTGCTGAAACCAAACCATTTATATGAATTGATTGATTGATTGATTGATTGATCGAATAAATGAAGTGACATGCACAGGGACGCTGCAGTGAAGGGCAATGAGGTCTAAGCGTGCCGCACTATGAGTGATAACCCTTCTATCAGAGTATTCACTTTTAGCGACAGTCCCTTTTCACGCAAATTCATTCGTCCAGGAGCAAGCACTTCCTCCCGAAGTGACCACTATCGCAAATTAGCCCACTATTTGGTCGCACTAAAAATATTCACACTCATCCTTTGATATTACCGATGAAAGAGTGGAACGTCCTTCCGCAAACCATTTCCAAACATAAAGGAATTAACTCCTTTCCAATGACCTCTACTAGCGTACCTAAGTCAGCAATCCTGCCGTACTAGCTGAACTCCGGTTATTAAATTTCATTTATTAAATGTATTTATCTTTGTGCTTTGATGGTACCTTTGTGCGCTGCCACGTATTTATGCACCGCTGCTGTAGCGCAGTACCCGACCTTGTCTTATGGCGTTTTTAGAAGACTACTGCCTACATTCAGCAAGCACTGTATTCTTCTAAAAAGTCACAGCATATCCACGAGGTGAATGATGATGAGTGGCCGAAGCTGCGGAGGTTCATCGGTAAACACCAGTGAATCTTCCGTGAATCTTGCCCAGTACATCATCAAAGACGTTACAAACACTGTGTGTCGCCATCTAGCGCTCTCCTATCACACTTCAGCACGCAGCGAGCGCCTCCGCGCCATATATTGATCAATTCACGTACTAGCTAAGCAGCACCGCAGCGCTCGAACGGACGGACGGACTGACGGACATGACAGGACAGACAGATAGACAGACAGACAGACAGACAGACAGACAGACAGGACAGACGGATAGACAGACAGACGGACGGACGGACGGACGGACGGACGGACGGACGGACGGACGGACAGACGACAGACGGACGGACGGACGGAGAGACTCCCATACTACGCGTTCCCATACATCTGAATGAAGCGAGCACCGCAGCGCCATCACGCCATCTAGCGAGCACTTCATAAACAGTGGTGTCGGTTACACGATACGACGATACGTGACAACCGACCCACAGCTTAAGGAGCTTCGCCCCTAAAAAAGTTCTCTGGTGACACGCTTAGCCGCTTCCTTAGGACGTCACCGCAAAAGTTTTGGCGACATTTCAGTGATAGGAAAGAAGAGGTACAGGAAATAGAAAAGAGAATCAAGTACTGATAAAGAAAAAAGATATTGCAGATCGCTTCAACCACTTTTTTCAGTCTGTATTCACCGCGACCCATGATGACGTCGACGTTAACTTGGAATGTGCAGCGCGTAGCCAAATGGATGACGTAGAGATCACCCGAGAGGGCGTATTTGCGCTGTTATTGAATTTAGATTCGAAAAAAGCGAACGGACCAGATGATATACCGACCCAGTTTCTTCAAAGATATGCTGAATAGGCGTCGCATTACTTGACAGATATATTTCTAAAATCACTGAAAACTCATTCTGTTCCACAAGACTGGCGCAGTGCGGTACTAATTCCAGTGTTTAAAGGAGGAATCCGAACGAAGGTGAATAATTACGGTCCTATATCCCTTACATCCATCTCTTGTAAACTTTTGGAACATATCATATCTAAGGATATCGTTTGCTACTTGTAAAATAACTCGTTACTTTGGCCCCACCAGCATGGATTCAGAACGGGCCTCTCCACTATCACACAACTCATACAGACAATTCACGATTTCGCTAAGGAAATTGATACCAGGGGGCAGGTTGATGTAATAACCATAGATTTTGGCAAAGCCTTCGACAAGGTGCCCCACAATAAGTTGATTTAGAAGCTGGAAACAGTTGGACTTAATGTCACTGTTATAAAGTGGATTAAAGCATACTTAACCGATCGCAAACAGAAGGTAAGAATGGATAGTCGTGCTTCCGATTCACTGGCGGTGCTCTCGGGAGTACCGCAGGGATCTGTCCTGGGATAACTCTTATTTTTGGTGTATCTCAATGACATTTTTGCTATCATGGAGCCAGGTCTGAAACTTAAACTGTTCGCGGATGACTGTTTATTTTATTCTACAGTACGAAACAAGGAGGGCCAAGTTAAAATTAACAGATCTTTACACGCGTTGAGCTAATGGTGAAAGAAATGGAATATGGAAATTAATTATTCTAAATCTACATACATACATATTACTACAATGAAATACCGTCTTTTGTTTTCATATACCATTGGAGATAAGTGCTTAATAAATACTGCTCAATTTAAATATCTGGGATTAACGATATCGCAAAATTTATCCTGGAGCGCACACATAAACAGTGTTTGTTCAAAGGCATACGGGAGGCTATGTTTTCTGCGAAAAAAACTAGAGGGTGCAACACCCGATGTGAAACTTACTGCGTACAAAACCTTTGTAAGGCCAGTCCTTGAGTACGCGTCGGTGGTATGGAGCCCTCATCAAAATTATCTGAAGAAACAATTAGAAAAAATCCAAAGGTACGCCGTGCGATTTATATGCTCCCGGTATCGACGGACAGACAGGTCAGTCACAGAAATGCTTCGTTCTTTAAACCTGCATCTGTTAGAAACGCGCAGGCGGAAAAATCGTCTGAAGCTATTATTTCAAATAATAAATGGTCAACTAAATATTAACAAGGAAGTATACTTACTGCCACCAGGTAAACAGAGCTCAAGAACTAACCACAACAGGACAATCCAAGCGTACATCACTCATACCGATAGGTTCAGATATTCCTTCTTTCCGGACGTAATTGAAATATGGAATTAATTGCCGATGTGTGTTGTCGAACAGAATGATTTGTCGAAATTTGAACAGACCTTGGAAGACTATCTGTGCGAGTGTACCGCTTGACCTTAATGTAACCTGTATTTGTGTATTTGCAAATGATGTTCTTTTTTGTTTTTATTACGTTACCCTCTCTGTAAGGACTCTCGCAAGAGAGTTGACAGTATTGTGAAATAATAAATAAATAATAAATAATAAATTCTCGAATGTTCATGTTAATTTTTTTACTTTTCTTATTTCTTTGTGTGCGTTTGCTTTCTCATATTTGTAACTCCCTTTATTGAACATTTATCGCTGGATTGAATGTACTGTAGTCCCCCCCTCCATGCCGTATCTTCGGCCCTTAGGGAAAATAAATGAAATGAATGAAAATGAAAAAAAATGACGAAATACTGGTGTTCTTTATCGCTAGGCGAGATCCTTGCCGCTGAAGGACTGGCTGCAAGAAGAAGCAGGCGTGGTGGGGTGGGGAGGGCGGCGCAGGAGGCTTTAGCACGCCACCTTCCCTCTTGCTCGTCCTCGTAAACGTGCTGATGTAGTTTTCTAGTCAAACAATATCATATGATTCAAGTTGTTTCACCCTTTGCGAGACCGTGTATTTCGCCCAGAGGGGCACTTCAAATCCAACTCCAAGTGTGTACATCCCAAACTTTATTTGCATGTAGCGACGCACACTAGGGAAGGAAAAATTGGAAATTTTGTGAGACGCCTTCGTCGTGCAAAGTACTTAAGATAGTGGTGAGGTGGATGTCGGTGATTATGACCGACTCGCCTAAGGTGACGGATGGCCAGAAACACTTCGTGGTGGGTAGGTTTAAGAATAACTTGCGCAAATTGAAGGCGCATAATATTGGAGACCATGTGTACAGTTTGTTCATTTCCCAACCCACCGTGGTAGTATAGCAGCTACGCTGTTTGCTTGCAGAGGTCAAGGTGAGACCAACGAGCACCACGGATAACGTCCGCATTTCGACTGGGACAAAATGCGAGGATAAAAAGAGACAAAGCTGCAGTGTACGTCGATTTAGGTGCACGATAAAGAACCCCAGATGGTCATATTTATTCCAGAGCCCTACACTACTGTGCACTGTCACAATCGGTCACCAAGTCCTGTTTTTCGAAGGAATCGTAGCAATGCACTGAGAGCAACTCGCCTTGAAGACTTTGTAGTCCAGTGCCCTAAACACCAGTGTTCGCTTACCGAGCTGCTTACCAGCTTAGCAAGCGTGGCTGAAAGGGCTGCTCTTTCGGCTTTGAAGAGGGCGCATTCGTAGGGAAGGTGTGCGATTGCTTTGCAGCACCCACAATGTTCACATAGGGGGCTATAAGCCGTTCCAACGGTGAAGGAATACGCATTGGAGAAAGCTATACTCAAACCCATAGACAAGTGACAGCGATGTCGATATGTCCCTCATCTCTCCTCTCATTTTCCTCTTTCATTCCCCTTTCCCCTTCTCTAGTACAGGGTAGCCACCCGGAGATCTCCTCTGGTTAGCCTCCCTGTATTTCCTTTCCCATTATTTTTTTTCTCTCTCTCTCTATCCACTACAGCGCGTGCCTGATAATCACGTCGTGGTTTCTCCAAGTAAAATACAAATCATTTTAGTATTTTTTGCCAAGGATATCTTGTAATTCAGCGCACACCATGCCATATGCCCATCAACAAAGGTCATCTGCGTAAGTTAAATTCGTGGGGCTTGCGCCGCACCCCACGATCGGATACTATATATACGATGTTTGTAATCTCTGGTTTGTCATTTGTGCCCACTATGGCTGGAATGAAAAAAAATAAGGAGTATCGGATTGATCAGGCGGAATGGAACAAACACGGAGGAGCATGACGGAATGTTATTCCTAGTTTCACGATGCGGTCTAGATCGCCTTGTCCTAAAGACAGCTAGACGCCTACTTTACTCGTACATTGCCACATTGAACAATGAGGAACTCGCAGTGTTTTCCTTTGGTGCTCCTTGCCTATCAACAACTCTCACATCACTCGTGAAAAACATATCCAATAATGTCGTATGATTAGATATGGGCGAGTATTACGTTTTCACATCGTTTCATGTCCTAACGAATCTTCCTCACGAAAGGAGTCAAGTGTATACAGTGCAACCCACTTACAACAATATTGAAGTGCCATGAAAATCACATTGTTATAACCGATAATTGTTATAACAGGGTTGCATGAAAAAAAGCTAAATGAGGGGACCCCAGGCTGGTTTGTGTATGTGTGAGTGGGGGGGACAATGGCTAAAAGCCTCTTCCCATACTCAGTATGCTTCACAGCATGACAATGAGCGTAAAAATGCCCAAAGATGCCACTGAACCAACTTTAAGCTGCACACAAAGGACCCCGCTCCCTACCCATCCCTCCCTGCAGCAGTGTTATTTTAATCCCCACCTTTGATATCAGTAGCCAGAGAAAATAGTGCTGAGGCCTTTCTGGGAAAGATTGCTGAAGTTCCTCAAAACCAGCTTTGGAACCAGTGTCCTTTGTTACTAACATTTTTTTTTTCAGGGTAAGCCTCATGTTTAGGAACTGGTTTCCATCATATGACAATGGGGCAGCCTTTTGTAGAGGGGAACAGCAAGTGTGCAGTGGCAAAAGTTCGCTTTCTCTTCAAAGATTTCACAATCAATTACCTCTTGGCACTGATACACAGTACACCCAGCTGCCAGACTTCATTGTTATAACCAACAATAGGGCATGGAAACATTGTTAAAAGAGGGTTGGTTCACCGTAGAAAACATACAAAAGTTGATGGTGCAGCAGCTAAACATTGTTATAACCGATATATTGTTATAACCGGTATTGTTATAAGTAGGTTCAACTGTACTCTTGTTCTGTGTTACAGAAAAAAGGAGCGGTGAAAAAAAAGCGAGCGTTAAGTATGTGATCTGTGTCTGTTGGAAAATAGAGCACAAGCACTATAACAAAAAGTGACGATGCGATAGTTTCATTTACAATGCGTACGGCATGTGACTAGAGGCCATGGGCGAGTGGTAGTTAGTTGACACCTCGGAGCCCCGGGGAGGTTCATGCGTGTCTCTGTACGTGCCATTGTTATGTCTCCAACGAAAGACCCACCAGGCGGTGTGTCCGTCCCTCCTTTTCGCCTATGCAAAGCGTGCTTTCATGCAATCAACAATCTCTATTGTAGAATGTGTTAAACATAAGCTGCAACTGTATCAATCACCTGTGGGGCTCGCCTTCTTAATCCGTGGGAGCACAACGGGTATTATCCAAGCGTGATTTTATTTTCACTAATAGCGACGTACGTTTCGAGCGTATCATTTTAATGATGTCCAGATCAATCATTCCTGTTTGTCATGCATTGGTACCCGTCCGTCCCCATCTAGGTGTATGGGGTGTTTGAGCAAACTTGAGCGCTTTAATAAATTCTGCGTGCAGATTATGGGGATGTAACTAACTAAGTATTCTTCTAGACCGCTTAGACTGTTTTGAAAATGAGCTCGGCTACTAATTTAATAACAAATAAATAGCCAACTTTTAAACGGTTGCTTTAAACACACTATGTTCAAGGGTGAATTTGCGAAGTGCGTTATTGTGTATTGAAATAACTTATTCTTACGCTAATAAGTGCAGTGGCTTTATTTTTCTACGCCTCAAGAACAGTGTGTGAGACTTGAAAGGGTACGACATGACTAGCGCTTGAGCGCAGTGTGGATAGCACCCTCAGACGTGCTAAGAACGAACCATCGGCAACGCATACACACCGCAGATATGTACAGGCAGAGGGGGCGAAACGTATGTACATTCCCTATCAATTTAACTTGTGACCTGTTCGGCACCTCAGAGTTTCCTACTAAAATACTAGAGGGAAATCTGGCGCTACGATCGTGAAGCTGCAATGGGAACGACGTGTATGACATGCATTTCTCTAGTTTTAGTGCCTGCGGCTACAATCCTTCTGGTGGATTTGTTTATTCCTGTTTTTTTTATCTTCAGAGAAACGAGTGACATTATCACATTTTTTTCTTTACGCCACGAAAGCAGCGGCTGTAGTGTACTCTTCACTGCTAGAGATCATCAGGCTATTGAATGTATACTAACGTCGTTTGCAATTATGATGCGCCATGCAGTCTCTTTCGTTGTTGTGTTTCTTAAGGAATGGCTGCACTTGTTATTTCTAGTGTTATTTTATCCAACTTTAGGAATATTATCTCTGCGTCTCGCGAGCATTGTCGATTCGGTTTTGCTCTTTTTTTTTTTTGTCAAATGCGACATAAACTGTAAGCGTGGGGCCGCTTTCTTGGCTGACACACGTCCCTTGTGACAAGGTTTTTCGCATATCTTGTAGTACAGGGTTTCAATTCCGCTATCTGATTAATTCAACGCCGACCGAATACGCCATGCAAGTGCGCAACTATTCAGTGCGCGTAGTAGACAGCGAGTGGGCAATAGGCAGATGCGCCTGCAGACGACGATCAAAAACGTCAGCCCAGGTCACGGCTCACGCGCAGTTTCCGACGAAGTTTTAAGGCGCGGCTGTTTCTTTAACATCGCGTTTTTGCACAAACCCAACCACCAAACGATGGGCGATACTTCGCTTCTGCTACGGCCTCGCGCAGTGGCTTGGCCTGTATAGTTTGTAAAAATACAGTGGGGCACTTGCCCTGAGCGTAAAGAAGTGAGCGAAAGCACGTTTGTTATATTTAGAAAGCGCATCTACCTTTTACGTATTTCAAAACGCTAGCACATCACTTACAAGAGCATAAATATTTTAAGTTCGAACACAACTGTATCTGCAATTTAAACCTTCATGCGCGCTGCTAAATCTGGGCACAAGTAGAGGAGGCAACATTGCCATATCGCACATTATTGCTAAATTTCTGAGCGTTCGGTATTTTTCTAACCACGAAAAAAGGAAGAAATACCAGCGCGTGCACATAATTATTCCGAAATCTTCCATTTTATTGTCATATTTTCTCGTGAACGAACTATCTTTTTTTTTTTTTTGAAGTCGCAAAGCCATATGAAGGCAGAAGAACGAAGTCTATGCAAATCCATTTCATGCCGATCATTCCCATGCTGGTTGGACCGTCACATTTCCCTCTAGTATTTTATTCGGAAACTGTGTTCGGCACAGACGGTCCGCACCCATCTTCGACGGTTTGTTCTTAGTACGTTTGAGGGGTGCTATTTGCACTGCGCGCAAGCGATAGTCCCATGTTACTGATTCGAATCTCGCGCACTTGCTCTGAAGCCCGCAAAAATTGAAACCGTTGCACTTATGAGCATGAAAATACATTATCTGAGCACTAAATAATGCACTTCACATCTCGCTTTCGGGCATATTGTACTTAAAGCAACCGTTTAAAGGTTGACTAATCAATTAGATGAGCTCATTTTAAAAGATTGCCTCACGTGACCTAGACGACAGTAAATAATGCTAAGTTGGTTGCATCCCCGTAGCGGACACGTGGATATTTTAAAGGGTGGCGCAATTTACCGGGAACACCGTGTACCTGTACCAAGGAACGAGGCGACTACGAGAGTGCTGATACGTAGGCTCATAGATAGATAGATAGATAGATAGATAGATAGATAGATAGATAGATAGATAGATAGATAGATAGATAGATAGATAGATAGATAGATAGATAGATTAAAGGTGCTCAAGTTTTCCAAGAAATGCTTCGCAATGATGTACAGCATAGTTTATAACCAATGCACCGGAATTCGGGAGAGAAAGGAAGAGGGAAAATGTAAGTTTCGGGCCTAGAATTTTGACGCATTCAAGACCCTTTCAACGTTACGCGTGGCATCACGATAGTCTGCAATCTACTTCAAAACGTATGGATGCCTCAATAAAGATAAAAACACACACAGCACTCAACTTCTCTTGTATCCTTTTGCTCAATTGCGCGACTTTTGTTAACGAACATCCGGATAACGCCTTTACAGATCTGTATGAAATCGGTGAGGTATGCGCGTTTCCCCCAATTTTCTTTTTTCAATCATGAGACTTTTCAAGTGTTCAGGAAAATATAGAAGCAAAAAAGAAGGCAACGTGGTGCTAGTTGGTTCTGGGTCTTAATAAACTTGTCTTCGCTTGTACCAAATTGCTCAGGCATGTCGCATCTGCATGTACAAATTCTCAGGTGGTGTAATTTCGGAAACCGACTTGAAGGTCGACGCTCTCTGTGTTCTTTCCTTTTTCCCACTTTATTTTCTTCGCACCGACACGGAGGAAAAACGGCTGACTGCAGAGACGTCGACACAGGTGACTGACACAAATAAACGCAAACGTGTTCAAGGCTTCCCGTGCCCATGAGCGAAGGCAAGAGGCGCGACCCAGGATGATGATCGCTTCCATAAATCACACGAGAGCGTCAGCAAGCGCCGAAAAAGTGGGCGCGAACACAGTTGTTGTCGATAAGGGCGACCCGTTCTCGCAGAGAGAACGCAAAAATGTAGCCGCTCCGTAGGACCTACAGGATCGGTCTTGGCGATCATCAATTTTCCTGTCTGATGCAGCACTAGCGAAATGACGTTTCGCGAAGGATGTTAAAATTGAGGACAGCGTGGTAAACACGGAACGTCGTGGACGCAATAGCAGACTAAGTGTAAATGGCGCAGGAAGTGTAGGAAGCAAGCGCAGTGACTAAAGATATACTTCAGGTCCGCGTACTTTCATCGCATCGATCCTCTGCAGTCTATCCTTAGCCTATCTCTACATATACAGAAAAAAAATCTGGCTGAAATCTACCCCCTGCCTATACAACAGCTAATGCGTGCGTAAGGACTTCGTAACACCGAAACAAAAAAAAAAAGGTGCTATGACCCAAGGCAGAATTTGTTGACAAACATTAAGCAAATTCGCGAGGTCGTAGTAGATGCAAATGCTTGATTAGGCCAACGTAGGTAGTTTTACTGTAAAATCAACTGTAATTTGTTGTTTCAGAATTTGCCCGGAAATGGTTGATTGGAAGTTGGAACGTCCCAGAAAAAGAAAAGCTCTTCTAGAATAGCTGTTTTTCTCGATACTTATTTTATTTGTATTTAGCGCAAAAAATGCAAATTAGCTTGGAGCAGAAACAAGAGACAATGAAGGCTGGTCGGCGCTACAGTTTGCTAAGACGTTTACTTTGTTTAATGAGGAATATTGCTGGGTATAGCTAGGGTTTCTGTGTTCTTTCATGGCGTGCCGAAGTGTGTTCCTGTCGCGCAGCTGGTGCTCATAACACGGCTTATCCGAAACTCGCTTCTCCCGCCAGTAAATGGCCGCAGTAATTACTTTTACGTAGGACGAATGACGCCATCAACGAGACATACATTCTTGTGGCGTTGTAATCGCAGGTTTCGTCCGAAGCAAAATGAGCTGGCTGCCTCTAGGCGCTTGGCGCAATAACATTGCTGCATTGTTGTGAGGCACGTATATTGCTCGTCCTCCATTATGGCCTTCTCGTCTATGGCGGATTTCGGACATGTTTAGTGTACAGGACCACCGAACTAACGTGGTTAGCCTGCGGTGAATAAACATATTGCTTACATCATATAAACGCCGAAAATAAGAGTGGTCCTAACACCAAAATGAAGGTAACTGCGACGCTAAACGCAACCTCACAATGACGGTTGTACATCATGATCACCTTGTTTCTCACAGGTGGTTTCAAAAAAGATTCGCGTGCGGCTTTTAGCTTCTACAACACGACCGAACGATAAAGTGTTTGTCTTGGATTCCCATTTTTCTGAACAATCGGACGTGTGTCCATTAGTTCAGGAAAACGTGATACATTATGAACTGATTTTTTAAGAGAGAGAGAGAGTTTGCAACACAGAAGGTGTATCCATTGAAACAAATTACATGCTCGCCGATACGGGAAACCTAGGGTGAATGGCTTGGTTATACAACTAGCTCAAATATTCTATAAGAGCATACAGTAAAGGGGGTCATACAGGTAAATACCAGTTTTACATTTCTCCGTTTTCCCGTTTGCGAGTGATCTCTTAAGACTCTTAGGTAATCAAAATAAAAAAAAACAGTCACTCACTACAATGAACAAAAAAAATTTACTCGTCTTTATTGAGGCAGGACGCGTAGGTGCCTGAAGCAAAAACAGAGAACCCGATGAGCAGCCTGCGTCACTTAAACTGCACTCTGCTAGTGCTGTTCCGGTCGGTTGCAATCAGTACCTTACGAGTGCGTAACTTGCAGGCGGCAAAGCAAACAAACCAGGTCAGCGCATTCCTTGACGACCAGGCTCGTCTTGGCCAACGGCGTCGAAGACGCCAATTCAGTAGTGTCATTTCGCCTATTTTATTCCCGCATGAGATTCGGCAAAATAAGAAAGAAGAGTTCGGATATCTGTGTAGGCATACTTTGTATATTTGAAGCTGTTTGCTCATTACCATGCCGAAGCAATTTTGATTTGATTCATTGATTTATGGGGTTTAACGCCCCAGAACCAGTTCTGATTATGAGAGACGTCGTAATGGAGGTCTCCGCAATATTTCGACCACCTGGGGTTCTTTAACGTGCACTGACATCGCACAGCACCCGGGCCTCAACATTTCGCCTCCATCGACATGCAGCCGCCACGGCCGGGATTCAATCCCGCGACCTTCGGATCAGAAGCCGATTGCCATAACCACTAGACCACCGTGGCGGGGCGGAAACAATTTTAGGCCGCTATTTAACACACAGTGGTAGCAAGCTAAGACAGGTGGTATCATCGATGCATCGTCCTTTCTTATATGGCGAGCCGTCAGCGTCTCTACGACGACGATGTTGCGCCTCAGGTGCTCCGCACGTTCGATCTCAGCTCGAACAACAACAACAACAACAACAACAACAACAACAACAACAACAACAACAACAATAATAATAATAATAATAATAATAATAATAATAATAATAATAATAATAATAACTTGCCTTGGCGAGAAAATGTAGCGCGAGCGAAGCTTGTCACGAGTAGAACTTCCGTGGTTTTCAAGGGACTATGTAGAAAGGTGAATGCAATACGTAGGTATGGGCCAGACACGGTTTCTCTGCTTGTACGTGTTGGTCATACCTCCACACGCAATGTGGGTATAAGCCACAGGCTAGGGAATACACAAATTTCTTAATTTTCATCTTTCTTTCCCCAGAGCTGCTTCTGTGCTCGTTTTCGAAAGTCTCGTCTACGGTGGCAGAAATCGCGAGGCGTTCAGTTTGTTCACTCCTCGCAAGCGTGGCTGTTTAGTGTAGCGGTTAAGTTACTTGCCTTCCGATGCTGGGGTCCCGCATTCAAATCGCAGCACCGGTAACGAGATCTTTCGTAGAGCGAAAGGGGTTCAATGTTCCAGATACATTTAAGGTGAGAACAAAACTATGAGAAAAATGCGTTCATGCTGCCATTAAAAAGAATAGTACCAGTACTGTTGGAAGTTGAAGAGTGATCAGATAAGTTTTTTTAAGAAACATTTCTGAGGGGCGACCCCAACTTGTTACTTTGAGCCGTAATGTGTTGTTTTCAGCTTTGCGTGATAAAATTACCCATTATATCCGCGTGTCGACGCTCTCCTTCCCGCCGTTTTCAGACAGCATCTGCTTTCCGAAAAAAAAAATGTTTATAGAGTCTTATGCAGCAAGCCGGGCTTAGCAAATGAATGCAAAAGCAAGAATACGGGACCGTTACTCCCAGATTACAACATGGCTGCTATCTTCAGCCCTGTCGTCTTGTTCACTCATTCCCTTATCTAATATGTGCCTATATTTCGAAGAGGGCTTCGTGGATATGTTCATATATGTAGCTCATGGCTCAGATACGATCACCGCTTCAATGTTTGCCAACGTATCCCAGTCGTAAAGAACTTGCCTTCGGAAAGGGGACGCCATAAGTTCCAAACACAACAATGACGGCAAGTGTGTTTGTTTCTATGTTTAAATTCCTTTCTTTATACCGATTCCCCTTACGTGATAGAGGATCGATAGGGCGCCGACATTTCTGTTCAGAAGTGCGTACCCATTGGGAAGTACAACAGACGGCGTTGCCTAATAGAAGTTGCAAGTGCGAACGTTGTTGATTTTGGAATAGTGGCTCCAAAGAATAATAATATCCGTAAGCGAGGGGAGCTTACCTGCGAAAACCAGAATACAAATATAGGCCCGCCGAAGCAAACGGCGGTCGAAATTCTGAGCACTCGTGGTTCTTTAACTTGCGCTGATAACGCACAGTGCACGGGCGTCCAGCATTGTCGCTTGAACGAAAGTGCGAGCTCCGTGACACGGTGACAGGGATCCAACCGCATCGTTCGGGAGAATAGACAAGCACCATAATCTCTAGAACACCTCAGCAGAGTTACGGCATTTGTCCTGCGCCGTTTTCACTACACAAGAGAACGTTGTGTAGGGAATAGAGGCCCCAGCATGAGGCTCCTTTACGACGCGTAGTAAATCCTTCCTTGTTTTCTTTCACAGCACGTACGAACGGACCGTAGACGCCCGTGTACTGAGCGTAAACTCTTGCGGTGGTTAATTGCAGTTGGAAATTTACTGTGCCTTGTATAATTTACGATGTCTGTGTGTGCACAACACAGACAACCATGTGACGCAAGAAAAACGTTCTTTTCTATTTCTTATTCTCTCTCTCTCTCTCTCTCAGGGTGATTTTCAACTGCATCTCAATACAAGATTGATGCACAATTATGTCCTCGCCGGCCTACTTAACGCGCATTCTCTCTGAACTCCTCTGCATGCAGAAGTAGTCAGAAGTGACTCAGGATTTGTAACGTTTATTGATTTTGACGAGCTGAGAACGGCCTGCTACTTATTTCCTCAAAGACAATATATTTTTTGTTGTTTTCGTTTGTTGGGCAGTGTCGTATAAAGCCATATATTACCACATATCTGCCGTGCAATTTCTTATTGTATATTTCTTTACGGACAAAACAGTATTTCCGTGCGCAGTGATTGCATTTTTCACTCATAGGACTCTGCCCCGCCACGGTGGTCTAGTGGCTGTGATATTCGGCTGCCTATCCGAGGGTCGCGGGATCGAATCCCGGCTGCGGCGGCTGCATTTCGATGGAGGCGAAATGTTGAGGCCCGTGTGCTGTGCGATGTCAGTGCACGTTAAAGAACCCCAGGTGGTCAAAATTTCCGGAGCCCTCCACTACGGCGTATCTCAAAAGCAGACCTGATTTTGGGACGTTAAAACCCCACATAACATAACTCGTAAGACTCTTCCAGTCATGGCTTGTATTTCAGGGAATGTGGGCTTCTCCGTTTCTCTTGAACGAACGCCTAGTTCATGACCGCGATAGTTTACCAGAGGCAATTGTCTCCAGACCAAATACAGTTCAGCGCGAGCTTGCGTTACGCTAGTTAAATTGTATTTTTAATAGCGCGTGTTGGTTTGATATGCGGTATGTATTAGTGCGTGTGCCTTTCGCTGTTTTCTCGCACAATTGTTGCAAAGCTACTTTTATCGTGCATTATATAGTGTCAATGAAGTTTGACATGCAGGCAGCAAAGATCGCGCAAAACCCGTACTTCATAAGCACTGCAATTCTCGCTAGAACAGAGTCGCCTGCGCTGCGGGTATAACCAAAACTGTCAAAAAGGGTACAAATGTTCAGCACGACTAGCGCAACTACTAAGTCCTGACGTCAATAACACGACGCGCTCGTCATTTACCACAGGACTATCTAAAATAAAATTGTGTGGTTCATGCGCACATTGCGCGGGCAGGTGCGAGCCAAATGTGAAGAAATCTTAATGGGCATGGCTTTCTTTTATGCGCAGCGCAGGCTGCGTTCATCTTGATTGTCGCTTCGGGAACTTTGGATGCCTGACGCCCTCATTTGAGTGTCTTTCTAGAATTTCCGAAATAATGCGAGGACGCTTTATGACGTGTGTATAAACACAGGCCAATTCGCCGCTTGCCAGTCTTTTTCGTCGACGGACAAATGTTCACGCCACTGTTGCTGTGCGCTGTGATTGGCTGTGTTTTGCTGGACACATGTTCGTCCAATAAACAGTTCGCCTTACATCGTCTTGAGTTCGGCGTGCTTCATCTTGAGTGCTGCGCGCGATTCATTGATTGATTTGTGGGGTTTAACGTCGTGAAAGCAGCTCTGATTATGAGAGATGCCGTAGTGGAGGTCTCCGAAAATTTCGACAACCTGGGGTTCTTTAACGTGCACTAACATCGCACAGCACACGGGCCTCAAAATTTCGCCTCCAACGAAATGCAGCCGCCTGGTCGGGATTCGATCGCGCGACCTTCGGATCTGCAGCCGAGTGCCATATCCACTAGACCACCGTGGCGGGGCAGTGCTGCGTGCGTCACGACCACGGGACAATATGTGTCCACGCGTAAACCAATCCCTAGCTTGGCTCCAGTTCTCTATCTTCCAGGAATATAAAGAATGTGGTTAGGTCTTCCCTCTAGGCGTTCCTATAGCTCCGATGTAAATGTAAATAAACAGGTGCATTTTGGAGTTTCATTAGATTCTATGTTTATACTCTGTGTAAAGCACCAGAGGCAAATGCCAAGCATCATATCTGCATTATCAACGTGTCTAACCCCCCCCCCCCCCCCCCGCCCTTCCAATCCCTGCCGAGAAAATTCCTTTCCCATAGATTTCCCATTAAGTCGGTCCTTTGCTAACTTCGACGTATAAAAGAACATGACGGATACACAGAGCATTTTCTTCGTCATAGGATGTTCGAAATATAAGGAATCACAGACGTCTTTTGTGGTTTTTTTTTAGTTTAACTGAGGAAAAAATGATGCCGCGTTTTTTATGAGACTTGGCTGTCGATTATCGTAGCATTTCTAAGAAGCATGGAAGTTTACATGCTATTTCTTCCACCTTCTCAAGAATAAAACGACATGCTTCGCCAGAAAGCGGCTTGAAGAAGAAAGAGCACCTTTAAATAAAACTGCAGTCGATTTAAAGGACATACAGGGAGCAATTTGTGCGGGGCAAACCTCAGCAAAATTATTTCCAGTTGCCTTGTTCCGAAGAGCGTGTAGTGAATCACCACGTGCCAAGAAACTACTCACAGAGCTCACTCTGCTTTCCATGTTAGAAGGACGTCGTCTGATGGACGAAATATAAAAATTGGCAGCGCGAAAACAGTGGAACCGGCAGAGGAGGATCGATTGTCGGATGAGCTTTGTTCTCCCCGCTCTTTTTATTCCTTCTTTCCTCGCGCGAGCAATCAAGTGCACGTGGATTTCTACTGATCCAGCTCTCCACATCACTGAAAGGTGACGGGTAGAAACCGCTGCAATGTTCCTACCCATCACGTGGCACGTGATGTTCTCATAAAGCACTGAAGCCGTGATCTCAACGGTTTCCTTTCAGCGTTGCCACAGGAGAGGTGATCCAGTGCGTCATCATCACCATCCTCATAATCCCGTCTTATGTCCACTGTAGGGCAAAGGAATCTCCCAATGCTCTCCATTCTTTCCTGCCTTGTGAAGGTTGATTCCATTTGATTCTTGCGAATTTCTTAATTTTGTCACCCTCATCTTACCAAGAGAGTAATCAGAGCTCAGGCAAGCATACTCCACAATACACCATCTTCATGCAATCAATCAAGTAATCGAGAAATCCGCAGAATACAACAGACCCCTCTATATGGTATTCATAGACTATGAAAAGGATTTCGACTCGGAAGAGATAACAGCAGCTGTGGAGACATTGCGTCGTCAAGGAATATGTGAGAGTTAGGTAAATATAATATCTAACATATATAAAAACTATACTGCCACCCTGCTCCTGCGTAAGAAAAGCAGGAAATTTCCCAGTAGAGAAAGGTGTCTTCAAAAAGACTAGACTGGGACGAAACAGGACTCAGGATTAACGGCGGCTATTTGAGTAACTCACGCTTCGCCGACGACATAATACTCTTCAGCAATAATGGCGGCGAACTACAGAAGACGACTGTACACTTAAGCCGGGAAAGCGCTAAGCTAGGATTAAAGATGAACATGCTAATGCTAAAGTTGAGCAAAGCTAATGCTAGGTTGCACGGCTCAAGAACGCGTCTTCACGATTGAGAACGAGACATTAGAAGTCCCAAAAGAATACACATATACACATACACTACTGAGAAGAGAACCCACTCGTGTAAAAGGAATCCACTGAAGAATAAGTATGGGCTGGCGCGCATACGAGAGACATTCCCAACTAAGGAACGGAAACTTAACGTTATCACTCAAGCGGAAACTATATAACTACTACATTTTGCCAGTACTTCCATACGGTGCAGAAACTTGGAGAATTACGAAGAAGCTACAGAGGAAGTTAGGAATTGCACAGCCGGCAATGGAATGAAAAATGATAGATGCTACGTTGAGAGGTAGGAAGCAGCCGAGTGGGTCAGGGAAAAGACAGGGGCCGGCAACATAGCAGTCGAAGTAAAGAAAGAAAGGGACATGGGTAGGCCACCCGATCAGAAGGCTAGACAACCGATGGGCAGTTAGAACTACGGAATGCTTCCAGTGCGTTACTGGGGAAATAAAGCCGCACTGTCAGTGCGGCTACTGAGCCGTTGCTGCCCCTTTAGCACGCGAAGATTTATTCCTCAGCATTCACCTTGTTATAAAATCACGTATTACGTGACGCCTTCTGGAAACACTCACAGCCATAGCTACGAGTGACGCAGACTAATACGCCAATGAATTATTCTACAGAAATACTGAATAACATGGACGATGGAACAACCGCCGGTTGGGAGAGCTCAATTCGCAGAGCAGCGGACGCTTTGACCGAATGTTGCGGGCTGTGTCTTGACCAATGAGCCTTTTCATGCACTTTAATTCTTTTCTATTTTTGTCAAAGTTACTGTAATACAGCTAAATCTACAGATAATTTCCCATACACCATCTTTGGCAGCACTGTCTGTTGGATCTGAGGTTGTATGTAGCAAAGAAACGAGCCTTTCAACCATTCCTTTTTCGGTATTTCCCGTCATAAGGCCTCATAGGAAAAGAGGGCTCGAGTCTGGTTAGGTTCTTTTTGAGGTTTGCGAAGCCCAGCCGGTGCAGCAGCTGTTAAGTGGAGATGTTATGCAACATTCCTGCTCCGACGTCGCCATGGTTTCCTTGGCTTAGCTCAGCACGTGGACCATGCTCCTTTCCTTAGGGTCATTCGTTTCTTGGCAGTCGTCTCAAGGGCTTCGCCCCTCTTTGCCAAAAGGAACACGTAGATATCAACTATAGCCTGCCCCAACGCTTTAAGTTTTGCCCACAGTGTTGTACCCCAATCATATAGGATGCGAGCGTGCAGTTGGCACCAAAATTATTAACCGTGTCATGCTGCTACACAAAACTGCGATACCCAATTTCGTTCTCATTATTACTACTCATATGTTACTGATAAATGCCCGTAATTTTCGTGAGCTTGTATATTCGTTTGCCATAAATGTGAGTGCCCGCAGGGCCATTTTGAGAGCAGTCAAGCTGATGGTCGTCCTCTACTTTGGGTAGCTCTCAGTTAACATTGGTCAACTTCCAGTGTGTACTACCTGGTGCTGGGAAATGTTAGCCTGCCTGACTCATGTCGGCTAACCCACGTGCGGCATTGGCTATGGTGGGGTATTCCTTATATACGTAACTTACTGTCATATAACTTATCCACTCCTTAATATTGTTTAAATATCGTACCTACCTTCTACAATGACTCGTGTGTGACACTTGCTTCGAGCATCATGACATTTATTTGAGTGAGATATTCCGCGAGGCCCTTCAGAATTGAACGTTCTGACAGCCTACATTTTCCCATCATCATCATCACAACCATCATCATCATTTTCCTTATCATGACAAATATTAGGGGCGAAGCTCCTCTTAGTCTAACCTTGTCACGCGTCAGTCGTCAGGCGTAACCCGCGTGCCTCCCGGCGCGTGCCTCTCTCTCTCCCTCTCTCTCCCGGCGCGTGCCTCTGCTGTCTTGTGAGAGAGACAGAGAGAGAGCGAAAGGCGCGCGTTGGCTATGGAAACGCTCTTTCTTAGAGGAACGCTGTACTAGCTCGCAAAGAAGGAGAACGCGCCCTCACCCGCGAGAGACAACGTTGGCGCAGGCAGCGTCTCCTAGCGAGTTTCTTGATTGAGAAATACCGACTGGTCTCGTTGGAGAAGCTTTCACTGGCAACCCATATATATATATATATATATATATATATATATATATATATATATATGCACTGGATCTTGACTTGCAATGAAGTGCCGGTGGGAGATTTCACTTGTGCATAGTTGAACCATGAGGATTCGTAGCGTGCGCGTTAACTAAATTAATCCGGAACTCGGCACGATCTACGATGAACCTCATGAGCTTCGCCCACTCATCATCATTCACTCTGTGGATATGCTGTAATTTTTTGACATCTTTTGAATGCGCTCGGCAAAAAGAGGTTTCTTCCATAGATCTCCAATATGCCGATCATGTACTAACAGCGACCACGTTGTCTCTGTAGATTCCATCCTATCTGCCCAGCTAACGTTTCGTCATCACCTGTCATTGTTGCTTTTTCTAGGTATCTACTTTTTTACCCTTCATGGCCAAGGGTTATCTTGCTTTCTCCTTGTATAGCCACCAACGCCAATTCCTCCTTGATTTGTTGACATGAACGTAGTCAAACATTCTATCTTGCTTGCTCTTAGGCTACTCAGTGACTCTGACACACTTTTCTGATCAAACGACTTTTACAGCACTTTTCTGCTTGCATGGACGGATTTGTTCCCTTATTACTCTTGATCAGTGTAGTATAATATTCCTGCCTATGCGCATTAATCGAATTCTTTAGCGGTACATTACTGCAGAAATTTAAAATACTGTAAGCACAACACACAACTCTCCTTTTTTTAATCTGGCGCTCTGGAGCAATTGTTCAGAACAAGATAGATATAGCCCACGGTCCTATGGCCGTAAAAAGGCAATTAGTATTTAGGCTATTAGAATAGTTAGGCTTCGAAAAAAGTGGATAAAGACATAAAAAAGACCCTTAACACACAATGTGAACTCCATTTTTTTCAGTAACGTAAAGAAAGAAATTACCTCATTATAAATCGGCATTGGTTTTTGCCGCCATTCAATAAGACCTACAGGTCTTATTGAACTACACTTTGGACTTCGAAAACGTGGAAGAAGGCATCAAAAGGAACCTTAGCCCAGAATGTGCACCCCATTTTAATTCAGTCTGGTAAAGGAAGAAAATTATCTCATTATACATCATCATCGATATTGCCCGTCCAAAAACTGCTTATTCCATAATGTGTTCACCTAAAGCTACGTCTCGGCGCATCTGCAGATCTCATATATAATTGATGACAGAACTCGCGACTTTATTGAAGAACCCTGGACATTTCTTTGCCGAATACAAACATGATTCCTTTCAGTTGGATTTGTGCTAAGTCTGATTAAAAAGCAAAATAGCTTATTTTGTCCCAATATACCTGTATCAGAGTGCTTAGTCTTTTAGCAAATATAAGGTTCGCCATAAAGGTAAACTTGGAATCTGTGATGAAGTGAAGTGGCCGTGCGGGGCAAAGTTAAATGTGTTTAAAGTGCGCGCCACCGATTCTGTCAAAGAAGACGAAGAAGCAGTGCGTCATTTCTCGTGGTGGCGCGAAGCCATTAGGCCAATGAGGAGGCGCCACGGCAGAGGCAAACGGACTGCCGAGGCTTCCAGAGCAGAGGCAGGGAGACGTGGCTGAGGCGGGGTGGAGAGAGAAGCTGCCAGGGCGCGGGAGTGACGGCCGGTTCCTGTGGCAAGGCCGCTGCAGGCTCCCACCGGGGCGTGTACCGAGCGGTACAGTATCTGGCGTTGGCCAGGCAGTCCACCAGCTTCCCATCGCCTGGCGTTGCCAGGCAGTCCACCAGCTTCCCATCGCCTGGCGTTGGCCAGTCAGTCCCCCTTCCTTCCCATCGCCTGGCTTTGGCCAAGCACTCCAACGGCTTTCCATCCAGCGGCTGGCCACCCAACTGTTCCGGCCAACTGCCCCCGGCTCGTGGTCTGAGCGTCGGCTGAAGAACGCCGAGAGGTTGTGACCCCGACTCGCGCGACGCTACCCTCCCTCCGAGCGACACTTCATCCGAGTCCGCTCCGAGTGCATCTGCTGCCTCCACATCGCCGTATACTCTGGTGTTTCCACCTTAACGGGACAGTCTTTCCCGTCAATTACTCTATGCACTGTTAACCATTCTATTTCCGGTATAGTTTTTTGTAACTCTCTGTCTCCTTTGCATGCTTCACCTTGGTTTTATCCTTTTCCTCTCATTATTCCGTTTCATCTCAAATACAGTGAGTGTTTGTATTTTTTTCCACTGCACCAATGGTCTCGTCTGTCCTTGCTCGATGATGGTCAAGCCGTCAAGTTTTGAACACAAGACCTACATGAGGGCACGCTAATTCGGTAGCCCCGTGACAAATTGGCGTCCGCGACAGGACGAGACCGTTTGTACACGAGGGCACGCTAATTCGGTAGCCCCGTGACAAATTGGCGTCCGCGACAGGACGAGACCGTTTGTGCACTTTATTGTTTTTCACGAAAAAGAAAATGAGCGCATCAGAATCTCGTAAAGTTTTTGAAGAGTTGGCACGGCGAATAGGTTTGGAAGGTGAGGAATTTACGGCATGGGTTGATGCACGAGAGGCTGCGCGGCTACAAGAAGAGAAGGAGCGGTTAGAGTTTGAAAGGGAGATGGAGGAGGAAGAAAGAGAGCTCGAAGAAATGAGGTTAAGAACACTTGAGTTAAAGCTCCGACTGGCAGAAGTTGAAAAGCTTCGGTTTATGAGAGGGAACCGCCATGCTACGAATAGTATGAACAGTAGTGAGCAAGCGGCAGAGGGATGCTATAAAGGCAGTACTTTCTTCGGTAAAATATCAAACTCGCTCGTAGGAGGTGGCGGTGGCAGATAACTTTGGCAGGACTCTTCACTAGAGCCATGGGCTCAGACAAAGTATCCGCGGAAGTGGGAGGAGCGTCTCGCGCAAGTTCAGGTGAGCTCGACGAAGCAGTGGAAGCTTCGCGGGCGTTGAACAAGAGAGTTCCAGTTGGGATGATTTAAACTTCGGGGCCTATGGTGAGCCAAGTACAGTGTTAAAGAGGAAGAGTTCCTCAGGTTGCTCTGACAAAAGAGCATGGGCAGTTAGTATGAGGGACAATGAAGAGTACCCTCTAGCGGATTCTAAGGTGATTGTCACCTCGTATTCATGTGGACTGTTGGATGCGGCATCCTGCGACATGGGCTCGGTCGCTGAGGAACAACTATATGGCTCACATCAGAATGTGATGGTAACTTCAGAAAGTGGTGAAGACGGTGACGTCGCGTGCGGTACACAGGCGGTCAGCCAAGATAGTGAAAGGCACAGTGAAGAGTTCACTGATGCCATCGGCTGCTTTGAGAGCAAGGGAGATGAACCTCCCGCGGAAAAAGGATTTGGATCCTACGAAAGGATAGGTGATACACGAAGAGGTAACAGTGCTCTCGACGATCACGGCGGGTGTCCGTGCGGCCTCAGAAAGAGAGGTCGGCACTATTAAATGCTTGTCACCATTTGGGGACACATGCGGAGCGGTCATGGTGGAGTGTCATGCGGACGACCTCGTGGTGATAGAAGTTCTTTTCAGGACGATGCAAATGGTGTTTATCGGAGTGGGGAGGAAAATAGTACCAGAGTGCTACTCCTAGATTTTTCAGTAGAGCAGAATGAGGTCATGGTTCCGTATCTTGGTGTGCCAGAGTTGATGTTGGTTTCAAAGGCGAGAATTCTTACGAAATATCGCAGATGTGAACGCGTCTTCTGTCGCATCATCTGATGCAGAGAAAATGCGGATAAGACTATGCAGAGCACTGGCTGAGGAAGGCGCCGTTCGAAGACTGCATGATGGTGCACATGGCAGCACTTGTGCACTAGTTGCTGGTTTAGGGTTTGCAGATCGGCTATCAACCCGATTGTTTGTGGTGTGCTCTTCCAGACAGGCAACTGATGCAGAATGCTTCAAAGCATTTCTAGCAGTATCCTCTGCTAAGCAGGTCAAAACAAGTATCCGCCTGGTGTGGGATGCAATTACTTAGCGCCGTTTCCAGTATCCGGTAGCTTATCTCGGGTTTCGATTGTGAACATGGAATAACTTTTCTTCTCGATTTGGCAAGACAGTTAGCTGTAAATATTCTTGTGTTACAAAAAGTTTCAAGTAGTTTGATTTGGTGAACTTTAGCACTTAAGCATATTTTCTGAAACAACGAGATTTCTATTCAGCTGTGGAAAACCGACAGTGAAATTGTGACTGCATGGTTATGTGAGTGTTGCTTTGTTTGAGGGTGTGAACATTTACGGAGGACATTCATCATATCTGTGTTGTACTCACTGGTACGTGCAGTGTGTTTAGCGGACAATCGGTGCCTGCGTCGAAAGTTTTTTTTTTTTGTGAAAAAAAATTTTCCCGAGGAGGGGCATGTGTGATGAAGTGAATGGCCGTGCGGGGCAAAGTTAAATGGGTTTAATGTGCGCGCCACCGATTCTGTCCAAGAAGACGAAGAAGCAGTGCGTCATTGCGCGTGGTGGCGCGAAGCCATTCGGCCAATGAGGAGGCGCCACGGCAGAGGCAAAGGGACTGCCGAGGCTTCCAGAGCAGAGGCAGGGAGACGTGGCTGAGGCGGGGTGGAAGAGAGAAGCTGACCAGGGCGCGGGAGTGACGGCCGAGTTCCTGTGGCAAGGCCGCTGCAGGCTCCCACCTGGGCGTGTACCCGAGCGGTACAGTATCTGGCGTTGGCCAGGCAGTCCACCAGCTTCCCATCGCCTGGCGTTGGCCAGGCAGTCCACCAGCTTCCCATCGCCTGGCGTTGGCCAGGCAGTCCACCGGCTTCCCATCGCCTGGCGTTGGCCAAGCACTCCAACGGCTTTCCAGCGTCTGGCGTTGGCCAGGCACAACTGCGGCCCCGGCTCGTGGTCTGAGCGTCGGCTGAAGAACGCCGAGAGGTTGTTGACCCCGACTCGCGCGACGCTACCCTCCCTCCGAGCGACACTTCAATCCGAGTCCGCTCCGAGTGCATCTGCTGCCTCCACATCGCCGTATACTCTGGTGTTTCCACCTTAACGGTGACAGTCTTTCCCGTTCAAATTACTCTATGCACTGTTAACCATTCTATTTCCGGTAATAGTTTTGTTAACTCTCTGTCTCCTTTGCATGCTTCACCTTGGTTTTATCCTTTTCTCTCATTATTCCGTTTCATTCAAATACAGTGAGTGTTTGTATTTTTTCCACTGCACCAATGGTCTCGTCTGTCCTTGCTCGATGATGGTCAAGCCGTCAAGTTTTGAACACAAGAACCTACATGAGGGCACGCTAATTCGGTAGCCCCGTGACAAATTGGCGTCCGCGACAGGACGAGACCGTTTGTACACGAGGGCACGCTAATTCGGTAGCCCCGTGACAAATTGGCGTCCGCGACAGGACGAGACCGTTTGTGCACTTTATTGTTTTTCACGAAAAAGAAAATGAGCGCATCAGAATCTCGTAAAGTTTTTGAAGAGTTGGCACGGCGAATAGGTTTGGAAGGTGAGGAATTTACGGCAGGGTGATGCACGAGAGGCTGCGCGGCTACAGAAGAGAAGGAGCGGTTAGAGTTTGAAAGGGAGATGGAGGAGGAAGAAAGAGAGCTCGAAGAAATGAGGTTAAGAACACTTGAGTTAAAGCTCCGACTGGCAGAAGTTGAAAAGCTTCGGTTTATGAGAGGGAACCGCCATGCTACGAATAGTATGAACAGTAGTGAGCAAGCGGCAGAGGGATGCTATAAAGGCAGTACTTTCTTCGGTAAAATATCAAACTCGCTCGTAGGAGGTGGCGGTGGCAGATAACGTTGGCAGGACTCTTCACTAGAGCCATGGGCTCAGACAAAGTATCACGCGGAAGTGGGAGGAGCGTCTCGCGCAAGTTCAGGTGAGCTCGACGAAGCAGGTGGAAGCTTCGCGGGCGTTGAACAAGAGAGTTCCAGTTGGGATGATTTAAACTTCGGGGCCTATGGTGAGCCAAGTACAGTTGTTAAAGAGGAAAGAGTTCCTCAAGGTTGCTCTGACAAAAGAGCATGGGCAGTTAGTATGAGGGACAATGAAGAGTACCCTCTAGCGGATTCTAAGGTGATTGTCACCTCGTATTCATGTGGACTGTTGGATGCGGCATCCTGCGACATGGGCTCGGTCGCTGAGGAACAACATATGGCTCACATCAGAATGTGATGGTAACTTCAGAAAGTGGTGAAGACGGTGACGTCGCGTGCGGTACACAGGCGGTCAGCCAAGATAGTGAAAGGCACAGTGAAGAGTTCACTGATGCCATCGCTGCTTTGAGAGCAAGGGAGATGAACCTCCCGCGGAAAAAGGATTTGGATCCTACGAAAGGATAGGTGAGGTACACGAAGAGGTAACAGTGCCTCTCGACGATCACGGCGGGTGTCGTGCGGCCTCAGAAAGAGAGGTCGGCACTATTAAATGCTTGTCACCAGTTGGGGACACATGCGGAGCGGTCATGGTGGAGTGTCATGCGGACGACCTCGTGGTGATAGAAGGTTCTTTTCAGGACGATGCAAATGGTGTTTATCGGAGTGGGGAGGAAAATAGTACCAGAGTGCTACTCCTAGATTTTTCAGTAGAGCAGAATGAGGTCATGGTTCCGTATCTTGGTGTGCCAGAGGTTGATGTTGGTTTCAAAGGGCGAGAATTCTTACGAAATATCGCAGATGTGAACGCGTCTTCTGTCGCATCATCTGATGCAGAGAAAATTGCGGATAAGACTATGCAGAGCACTGGCATGAAGGAAGGCGCCGTTCGAAGACTGCATGATGGGTGCACATGGCAGCACTTGTGCACTAGTTGCTGGTTTAGGGTTTGCAGATCGGCTATCAACCCGATTGTTTTGGTGTGCTCTTCCAGACAGGCAACTGATGCAGAATGCTTCAAAGCATTTCTAGCAGTATCCTCTGCTAAGCAGGTCAAAACAAGTATCCGCCTGGTGTGGGATGCAATTACTTAGCGCCGTTTCCAGTATCCGGTAGCTTATCTCGGGTTTCGATTGTGAACATGGAATAACTTTTCTTCTCGATTTGGCAAGACAGTTAGCTGTAAATATTCTTGTGTTACAAAAAGTTTCAAGTAGTTTGATTTGGTGAACTTTAGCACTTAAGCATATTTTCTGAAACAACGAGATTTATTCAGCTGTGGAAAACCGACAGTGAAATTGTTGACTGCATGGTTATGTGAGTGTTGCTTTGTTTGAGGGTGTGAACATTTACGGAGGACATTCATCATATATGTGTTGTACTCACTGGTACTGTGCAGTGTGTTTAGCGGACAATCGGTGCCTGCGTCGAAAGTTTTTTTTTTTTTGAAAAAAAATTTTCCCGAAGGAGGGGCATGTGTGATGAAGTGAAGTGGCCGTGCGGGGCAAAGTTAAATGTGTTTAATGTGCGCGCCACCGATTCTGTCAAAGAAGACGAAGAAGCGTGCGTCATTGCGCGTGGTGGCGCGAAGCCATTCGGCCAATGAGGAGGCGCCACGGCAGAGGCAAAGGGACTGCCGAGGCTTCCAGAGCAGAGGCAGGGAGACGTGGCTGAGGCGGGGTGGAAGAGAGAAGCTGACCAGGGGCGGGAGTGACGGCCGAGTTCCTGTGGCAAGGCCGCTGCAGGCTCCACCTGGGCGTGTACCCGAGCGGTACAGTATTCTGGCGTTGGCCAGGCAGTCCACCGCTTCCCATCGCCTGGCGTTGGCCAGGCAGTCCACCGGCTTCCCATTGCCTGGCGTTGGCCAGGCAGTCCACCGGCTGCCCATCGCCTGGCGTTGGCCAAGCACTCCAACGGCTTTCCAGCGTCTGGCGTTGGCCAGGCACAACTGCGGCCCCGGCTCGTGGTCTGAGCGTCGGCTGAAGAACGCCGAGAGGTTGTTGACCCCGACTCGCGCGACGCTACCCTCCCTCCGAGCGACACTTCAATCCGAGTCCGCTCCGAGTGCATCTGCTGCCTCCACATCGCCGTCTACTCTGGTGTGTCCACCTTAACGGTGACAGTCTTTCCCGTTCAAATTACTCTATGCACTGTTAACCATTCTACTTCCCGGTCATAGTTTTGTTAACTCTCTGTCTCCTTTGCATGCTTCACCTTGGTTTTATCCTTTTCTCTCATTATTCCGTTTCATTCAAATACAGTGAGTGTTTGTATTTTTTTCCACTGCACCAACGGTCTCGTCTGTCCTTGCTCGATGACGGTCAAGCCGTCAAGTTTTGAACACAAGAACCTACACGAGGGCACGCTAATTCGGTAGCCCCCGTGACAGAATCTTACTGCCTGTAGTGCTTAAGTGATTTGTGTAAAACGTCGCGATTAAAACATATTGAATAAATGTTTCGAATTTTACACCGGGGTAAAGCACACAAGCAAGCAAAAGTCGCAACGTCGCGTGTAGATGTCGCGATCACGCATAAGAGTCAAGTCGATAAAAAGGGTGGTAGGGGTACAACATTTAGAGGAAATCAGACCCTTGAAGGTAATATTATCACAGAAGGGCGAATCAAGTTGCCCAAAAATGGACGATAAATGATGAACGGTCGTCTGAAGCACGCACGGACGTATTTTAACATTAATACAGAAATGGGTGTTTCTTCATGCGCTCAATGTCGCTCATATATAAAAATTTTCTGCTGATAGACAAACCTATCTGCGGAATATGAGTGCCGAATAATTTTTTGTATGATCTTTAAACTTAGGGTGCAGGTGTTAAATCAGCTTTAAAGGCAGTCAGGCAGCGCATAATACCATTCTGTCGAGGCTGCCGTAAGAGGGCGTTTTTATATTTTGAATCCTCTAAAACACTGCATTACAGCCGGAGTGCGCGCAGCAGTGTCGATTGGGAGGTATCCCCCAACGCTTGTGTGTTCTAGGTGTTTTACAGGGAAGCTGCATACGTCTACATGTCAAAGGAAATTTTCGTCGCGTGGTCAGCGTCAACAGAAAACGACAGAGTATAAGAAGAAGGCAGAACAATATAAGCCAGGGGAGAGGAGGAGAGGCGCTCGCCGAGGGGAGCGCGGCGCATGCGCCTAATTAGTGCAGCGCAGCGCATGTGTGGAAGTGGTGTTACGGCATTCCTCTCCTGTATCATGGCCACTCGATTGGAAACGCGTCATGTGAGGCCTGCTACGTCTCGTGGCAAACAACAGCGCCGCTGGGGAGCGAAAGTCGACAGTTTCGCCACTCCTTCGTAAATTTTTACTTTGTTTGATGATGGCTTTCCTTTTCTCTGTTTGCTTCTTTGGCTCATTGGATTGCATGCTTACCTTTATTATTTTGGGACCCTAATTTCCCCCTTCCAGAATGGCTAGGCAACAATAACGTACTCATTACCTTCCAGTCTAATTCTATGTCGAAGAATGTCACTGTAAGCAAATCTTCATGTTACATGGGCACGCGACATCACTGTATAAATAGAGAGGTGACTCGATACAACGATTAAACCTGACAAAACTTAAGAGCACTCTCTAGATTTTGGACACGACTTTGTTCCCCAGAGCTACACCGGACAGGTTTGAAAATTGGCGTTAACATTTTCAATGTGACGGCACGTGGCACTTTGAGCGCAGAGAAGGTGTTTCACATCGCAATAGAACCGTTAGTTGCAGCGTCAATGTACCTAATTGTTCATCATGTAGCTCATTGAAGTCACTCAAATTTATTCTGCTAGTGGTTGAGAACTGCTTTAGGGGGTATGAGAGTAATTGCTTTCTTGTACTTTAGTAGAATTTATAAAACGCTTACATAAGCAGCAACAGAACAGCGGAACATGTTAAATTCGCTAGCGTAGCTTATCGTTAGAATGAGAAAAATAAAGCAATCTACTTTCAGCTGGGCACCTGCAAACTACCTCATAATTGTTGGAGAGCCTCTACTTTTTCTTTAATTCTTTACCCAACCTCGGTATCATGGAAATATATCAGCTGCATTGACCTAATGGACATGGAACCTTATGTACATGGAAGAGATGTCGTCCAGAATGACAGGAGTGCGCACAACAGGGTAAAGTGGTGTGGGCGCTGGCCGCTCCAGCACGGTGGACACGCAGAAGCAGAAACCAGGAAACGACAGCTATTTATTATCTAGCTCCCATGTGTATATATAAACGTGCTGTAGCCCTCTGGAGGTGGCTTGCGGTCAATGCAGGAAAGAAATCAAATCTACAACGTATTCCCTCCCTTCAAATCGAAGTTAGCAAATTAGATGACTAGGACACATTTAATAACAGGAAAATAACACAGCGCAGTTCGTGAGCATCAGACGTCGCATTGCAGTTCGTGCACTGTAAAAAAATTACTCCCACGTTGGAGTCAATGGCTTGTCCTCTAGCGACCCCCCATTGGGTGTTGCTTGAGCTCCGTATGGTCGGAGTAAACTTTTACTTCGTATCGGTAGGAGTTCCTACGTGGTGTCTTGGGAGGGTATATTTTCATTTTTTACTCGTTGCCCGACGTAGTTTGTCGGAGGCAGATTCTGTGCCTGGCGGAGCTTTTTGGAGGCACATTGGCAGTATGTTGTATATCGATTTACTCCCTTGTGGTCGGAGTTCCTGCTTGATTGGTCCGCAGTATTATTTCATTTGCGTGTTCCGTGACTCGTAGAGTTTTTAGAAGGCACATTGGGAGTATGTTGTATATCCTTATAATTCCCTACGGTCGGAGTTCTTGCGCGGCTCGTCCAGAGTATATTTCTGTTTGCATACTCCGTGTTCGGCGGAGTTTTCATGAGTCACATTGGGAATATATATATGTTTGAGTACTCCGTGCCGGACAGAGTTTTTGCTTGGTGTGCCGGGAGTATACTTTTTTATGTTTTTCCGCTCTAGCTGCATTTTACTACGTCCTGAACGTATATTGTGTCAGGCATCACTACTATCTTTACATGATCGAATATTCGTGACAGCACGCCCCTTCTGCGCTCAAGTGTATGGTTTCTTCAAAGAGCGCAAAAGCTATGCATTGAAAAGAGCAACTGAGTTGTTATTTGGTTTATTCACAACAAACTCCAGTCTGCGGTTGGCGATCAAGCAGGTGTTCATAATATACATGAGTAAACAAGAACACAGAAAGCGACCGATAAACAGACCACAAGAAGGTAGATCGCGGGAAACGTGAAAACAAGAATAATGGAGATTTAGGTGCAGTGGGCAAAAGAAACCAGAACACACTACAGAGATGCGCTGCAAGAGCCGCAGTAATAGTTAAACACGGGGCAAGGCAAACACGGGACAAGGCCCGTTCTGCAAATTCTGAATGCGAATAAGGATTTCCAGAACCGCATCAACTCATGTGGATGATTTCATTACTAATCCAACTTAGAAATAAACTAGAATGGGTGCTTTCTAAGAAGAAATCCCATTTAACATATTGCAAATCCAGGACGCACAGTGTAGCGAAATACGACGGAGGAGAACCGGACCCGACCGTCTAGCCTGTTCGTAGGAAATGACCGAACGGTCGGGTCCGATTCTTATCCTTCCTATTTCTCTACATTCTTTCTGGTGCCGAAACCCGCCCGGTCGTCTAGGCCTTCGACTTTCGGCAATGGAACAACTTCGGACGAAGCGCGGCTTCGTCCGTACCGCGATAACCAAGATCATCGCGACAATCAGCACCCTGCTCGAGGATCCCGTAACCCCTACTGAGACGCTCGAGAACCATCTCGCCTTCATCGAGCAGAAGCATTCGGAACTGATCGCCTTCGACAACGAGATCCAGACCACACTCTTTGACACCAACCTGGAAGCCGACATGGCAACGGCGTTGGAATACCAACAAAAGGTGATTTTCGCCATATCCGATGTTCGCCGCGCCGCTCAGTCGCGTCCGCCAACCATACCCGTCACCTTCGCCTACACCGCGAGACCATTGGTCGCGCCGCAACCGTCGTCGCCGCAACATGCCTCGATTCACGCATCGTCGTGCCTTTCGACCCCAGCCATGGCCTTCTCATGCGTCGTCAGGCGGCGGCGGCAAATGCGGCGCAAAAGCGGCCCTTTTTGTGATCTCATAACAGCTTACTGTAAAATCATAAGCATACGCAAGCGAAGTAGTTCTTCATACATCGATCACATTATAGAATACTATTAATGCAATGTTAATCAGCAGTATTACAAAACATAACCGAGCATTACCGTACAAAAATACAAAGCTGTATACATATTTGAAATATTCCGTACATATAGATATAAACTAATACAAAACTACGAACGCAATGCTAACGAATGATGTCAAAGACACCCACAAAATCAAAAGCAAGCGTACACGTGCGTGCATCTTTAACGTCATGCTAGGTTGTTTCCAAATTATATGCATTGCTAGTTTCTCGCATTAGTAGCGGTAATTCATTCCATTCTTTAATGGTTCTTGGGATGAAAGGAAACGCATAACTGTTAGTGTGCATCTGAGGTACTTCGAAAGTGCCATCTTTGGTTCTTCGTAATATTGTCTTGCCGAGCCATCAAGTACTGGTGATGATACTATTGATGAATCAAATGAAACCATCATAGGTGCCAGCTGTCAAATGATTCAAGCACCGCACATGTGGTTTGTTGGAAATACACCCATCTTATTACGCCACCATAGACAGCCTTTCTGGCGTGGAATGGCAGCGGTAGAAACGATAATGCACACGTTTGTATATTGAAAACAATCATTGAAAAGAAAAAAAAAAGGCCCGTCCATCACGAACGAGGCTATAGTACCTTGCAAGCGGCCTCCATAGGCAAGAATGAGGTGTTATCGCTTGTTTTTAAACATCAGCAAAAGTCGAAAGCACCTATTGCTGAACTGCGCCCCCCCCCCCCCTCCAAAAAAAAGAAAAAAAAACCTTACTGAAGCATATTTACCCGAAATCTAACTGAAGTGCGTTGCTCCCGCAATAAGATTAGTATTTGTGTGGGCGATGGTTTTTAGACCCTGTCCCATTTATCAGCTGTTCAACCATCCCCGTGCAGAATTTTGTATGTGCGCTCTGTCATAAACAAACTCGTAAGAATATCAATACACAATGGAAACCGCTGTGCAAGATGCCTTGCGCTTCTTTCGAATTAACCTGTGCGCAATGCCTCAAAGAAAGAAATGGATGGTAATTAAAGCTTCCGTGACGCTCTGCTCCCACAGAAGTTATACCGTCAGCGCATAGCTTCCAATGTTGCGAGCAGCAGCAGTGACCTGCTCAATGATGTCTGGCTATAATTTGAAACAGCTTTGGTACAGCTTCTACCATTTCTAAAACCGATGTAGCACTATTCATGAAAGCCAGCAGACTGGAACGATCGCAGCAGTATTACCAACCCTGACAGTGTCTGTATTTTATCTGCGACACTGTCAATTTCCATTACGAGATTGAAAGAAACAAGGATAACTCATATTCCTCAACGAGTAAGCGTAGATATCCTGCAGTAAGTGGCTACAATGCAGGCGTGCTCTAGTGACTTAGCTATTGTAAAACAAAGAAGAAGCCATTGCCTAAAGGATGTGCAAAAGTTTTCAAAATAACGAAATAATCATTTGACTACAGTTCTCAAATGGCACACAGAAAACGAAGTTCTCTTTGATTTAGCGGCAATGACAAATGGAAAGCTTCATACTCTTCTTAGAGCGCCTTCTAATATTGTTCCGTATAACTTAAGGGATTACAGAGGAAGAATGCGAATCAAAAGAGCCTGTGCATCCGTTAGAAGATTTCTTTATTGTAATGGACATAATTAAAAACCAAATAATGGTCCAGATGACAATAGCTGCAGATGACATAAGCTGCAAATACCCGTAGGAATGAAATTGTTCAATATTGCAATCAACGCGAATAACGAACGACGTACGAATCTAAACCTCTTTCTCTACACGGCATTTGGTGGATTTTTTTGCTGTGTCCCACCACACAAAATAAAAGAAGCAAAGTACCGATCAGTAGCGATACACGCGCATGACACACTTTGCTCCCTATTACTGCGGTTTTCTACTCTACACCGTAAGCGCTCTGGCTCCTCGGACCATAGCTGATAATACAACTTCGTCAAACGACGCTAGCAATGAAATTTCATAGCTCCTTCGATAATTTTTGTTATGCAATTCGACTTACTTTTGCACACGTGCAGTAATCTTATGTGCTAATGGGCACGTGGAAATTTTGACGTTGATAAGTATTCAGATATGTTGACAAGACTATTTTGGGTGTAAAAATTATCACCGGCTTTCGTCACTCGCCCGCAGCGACCAACGCCGCAGATAAGAAGGAGATAACGCAAGCTGCTTGCGCGGCAGGAGCGGCGGTGACCACGGGCGAGTGGTGAGTGACGAAAGCCGTGGGGTCGGCGACATCGACGTCACTGACGTTCTTTTCCCGGCCGATTTCGGTTTCAAGGAGCCTGCCACGGGGAACTAATTGTTCGCGTAGCTCCGACATGCACTCTGATATTCAAAATTTGATCGTTGGGATAGGTAGTGTCGAGGACAGGCTCCAAAGTACTCATTTACTTGAAATCAAAAGGCACCGGCGCAAACAAACGACACAGAAGGAGAGACAAGGACACATTTACTATAGCCACTAATTGCTGATAATAAAAAGTTAATTAGCGTAATTTCGCTAATTATGCATACAAGTGCGGTAATTTTTCTGTATCTAGAGGCCGCCAACGCGTACACTCGAATGGTACACAAGACATTTCCGCGATTTATGCCTTTCTAATTTAAAAAAAATGTGTTGCAGCTAAAAAAAAACACAGCCTGTATAGCTTCCGCAGGCAGGGCTAGAAATCCGCTACAATGATTCTCGCACTACACGGACATAAGCTTTCCTTCGTGCGAACAGCCTCAACGATCGCCTGCATTATGGTGGAATAATCGCGTGTTTGTAGGAAGTTCATCTGGCTATTTTCACTTGGAGACATCGTGACGTAAGTGTCCATACTGGCATGCTTATGCACATCATTGCTACATTCATATTGTATGCCCTAACTGAAAGTGTATCTTGCTGCAGTGTGCTCCAGTTAATTTTCCAACTCTAAGTGCGCGTTGCGAGCACACATCCTTCGAAGTATTGTATTGTGTCGTCCTGGACTGAATTACAGCATTGTTTGAATGAGCTTTGATGAATAATTTGAAATAATTATGTAGCCAACATTTAACACCCAGCTATTAAACCTGGTGTGTATAGCGGAGAAGTGCCAGAGCGTGTTACTTTGTTTCCGCATCACATATTTGACATCAAAAACATGTAGCACGTTGAATCTTTTCGGGCTTGCAATAAAGAGTAAACGAGGTGTCAATAAGTACCACAGGACTAGACACTTGCGCGCAACAGCCCTAGAACCCTCCGACTACAGCAGTCCGTGATTGTATCATTCAGCCGGAATACAAGAATAAAAAAAAAATGTCCTTTATTCAGGAAACAACCCCCCCCCCCCCCCCCTGTATATATGCCCTCGACATCACAGGCACGTGCTGGGTAACCTTCGCAGTCCGTCACTGTGAACTAGCTGATACATGCGACGCATGCGTAGAACACGCGATACAGTGATAACATTTTGAATGTTTTTAATAGGCGTGGTATGGGCCTCGCGTTCACGCACGAAATTTCCATGAATGGGCATCTAGGGTTCAATGGTTCGAACATATGGGGTTCAACGGCGCAGGAAATTTGCATCTACGGTTCAAGAAAATTTTCCTCTCGTCGTGGTAAGCAAAAAGACGCTACAGAAAAATAGCATAATGAAGCATAGCCAGCATAGTGCGGCGGAGAGGAGGAGATGGTAACGGCGAGCGGAACGCGGCCCATCCGAATAATGATGCGGCGCGGCGCATGTGCACAGATGGCGTTTCGTCATCGGTAGCGTGAATATCGGCAGGTGATGATGATGATGATGATGATGATGATGAGGCGACGACGACGACGATAAATGTGGTTTGGTCCGGAAAGGGGCGCTAATTTCTTCAGTTCATATCGGGAGCACGGCTAAGCGTCCGTGGTGGTAAGGTAAAAGTACCCATGGTAATGATCGTGGTTCGCTTAAAGAAAGGATGCTAATTTCTGCAGCCAATGTCAGGAGTACGGCGAATCGGCCAGTATCGGGAGTACGGCAAATCGTGCATGGAAGTAGGGAGAAAGGGACTGAAGCACATACAAAGGAGAGAAAAGCCGTAGTGTAGGTCTCCGCAAATTTTGACAACTTGGCGTCTTCTAACGTGCACTGACAACGCACAATATACGGGCCTCTGGCATTTTTCCTCCGTCGAAAATGCGACTGCCGCGGCCGGCATCGAACGCGCGTTTTTTAGGTGGCAGCCGAGCACCATAACCACTACATCACCGCGGCGGAGGGGCGTAGCGGGTGCATATAGTATCAATACCATTGACCTCCCATGAATACGCTAAATAACCCTCCGTCTTCACTTCCCAGCGACTGCGAAGCAACTGACGACGGCGGCGGTCAGACCTCTGACGCAGCAGACGGTGCTAGGAATCTCTGAATCAGGACAGGGCGCTATTGAAATTTGACCCTGGCAACGTATAACGCAAGAACCTTAGCTAGCCACGCGATTCTAGAGGTACTGTTTGAAGAATTAGCTGTCATTAAATGGGACGTTGTCATGTTCGGCGGTAGATCGACGGGGAAGGGTAGGCGACGGCAGCCTAGCGCATGGCTTTTCTGTAGAAACGTCGTCGTATTCACTCAGTACGCAGTAAAAGCGGCGGCTTTGTTCCCGCGACGCACTCGGTGAGTAATTGCTGTGACGTACATAGCTACACAGCACAGGGGACATGACGTGTGACAGGTCTCTTCACTGCAGCATCGTAGAGCATTTTCGGAGGAAACGGGGCATCCGAGAAAGGAACAAAAGGGGGAGAGTCACTTGCAGGAACAGCGGGGGCTCGCTGTCAAAGTAACCCTTCTACCTCTCTGCGCGGTCAGCCTGTCGCCATGGGGTCGCCCGTTCGAGGAAGATGAACGCGCCGTGGTAATGCACGGAAGTGCTTTGCTGACAATAGACCTGTCAGGCAGTCCTGTTTAAGCGGCGGAACGCATGCCGCGAGGTAGAGTGGGAAGTTGGCCCTACTGCAGAGTTCTGTTAAGTCATTACAGGATTAGTGACCAATGATATCTTTCGGAGAAGCTTGGTGCAGCGAGCAGATCGAAGTGCGGGAACGCGAAGGCGTAACCACAGGCTGTGATAGAGAGAGTGAACACGTGTTTTTATTGGTGAAATGCTGTATGTGGGTTGGTCCCAGGAGGCGGTCACAGAAGCGATCAGGTGTATTTAACGGAGAACAGAGAAGGGAGAGAGGACAGTTTAGATCTAACTCGGGTCATAGACGCGGCAAGTTGGTCAGAGGTTTGGCTTGGCGCTGCCTCAGATCGAGAGATGATAAAGTTTTAAAGCTTGGTGCTCATTCACGTTTGATTGCAACGTTAAGGGCTCGGAACGAACCGCTTGGTGTGGTTTGAGCCCAGTTGTGTTGTGCTGTCTGCGACAGAACTGGCCACACTGGCCAAGTTTTGTAAATAGTGTAAATAAACCTGCGTGTTTTGCTGTGATGACATCTTGCTCCAGAATCCATCCTTCAACGAGTCGCCGCGGTTATCAGAACCATCGAGAGAGAAGACCATCACCCAAAATTAACTGACGTTACAGGAATCAGTCATGTTAAGAGGACGGGGGAAGTCTTAACAGTTAGGAGGATAAGAATGGGGCGGAGTTCATTCGGCAAGCGTTGTCAAATAATGAATGTAGCTTATCGTTGTCTCCGGAGAAGGAAGTGTACTGCATCTTACCGGTACTCACTTACGGGGCAGAAACTTGGAGGCTAAGAGGGTACAACTGAGGGCGATGCAGCGAGCTATGGAACAGAAAATGGTAGGTGCAACCTTAAGGGACAAGAAGACAGCGGAGTAGGTTAGGGAACAAATGCGTGTTAGGGACATATGAATAGAAATTAAGAAGAATAAATGGGCGTGGGCGCAAGACAACCGTAGGTCACTGAGGGTAACAGGGTGGGTTTCTTGAGAAGGCAAGCGTGCCAGGGGGCGGCAGAAAGTTAGGGAGGGCAGGTGAGATAAGGAAGTTTGCGGGGATTAATTGGGCCCTGTTAGCACAGGACAGGGGTAATTGGAGATCTACGGGAGAGGCCTTGGCCCTGCAGTGGGCGTAGATATGCTGATGATGATGACTGTATGGGTGACGTGGATGAGTGTGGTTTGGCTGAGGGGAGGGCGTTAATTTCTGTGCCCCATGTTGGGAGCAAGGCTAAGCGTCCGTTGGGATAGGGGACAGTTACTTAAAGAGATAGACAGGAGAGAAAGACCGTAGTGAAGGGCTCCGGAAATTTTGACAATCTCGGTTCTATAACGTGCACTGACAACGCACAGCATATATCGCGAAGCCGAGCGGAGGCGAGGTCGAGAGAAGAGAAGCAGGCGCTAGAGCGACGCGTACAGTTGCTGCCGACGCCAACAACGTTTCCCAACGTTCGCGCCGAGCGTACTCGGTGTCCGTAACTCTGCCTCTGGCCCGGCAGGTCGCTAGACAGACAGGTCTAGGAACTCATTCAGTTCATTAGTTCGTACCAGGCTACCATGGGTAGACAACGGAAAGTAAAGACACTAGAAGAGTAGCGTGCCTATAATATTCGAAGAAATGAACAAAACCGTATTTCTCAGTAGCGTCTTACGTAAAACCCAGCAGGTCTCGCAGAGTGGGCCGACCTTATGCGTCAGGCTAGGCAGGTCCTAACATATTGTCACGAGCCTTCAGGGGCGTTGTAGGGTTGCTGGTAGCTGGGGGGCTAGCTTCGGCCAAAGGACGTCCGTCGGGGCTGGCTCTCAAGCGAGGAAGAAGCGCGCGGTCTTCTTTGTTCTCGTCGGCTAGCGCCATTCCAGTCTTCGACCCACTACACGCAGGTGGCATTATCCCCCTTCGCGGGAAAAAAAACAGTATTGCCTGGATGCCACAACACAGTCCGAAACACACGAACGGAAACTACTAAAGAAGCAAGAGCTACAAACGCGCAACGTAAGGTTTCATGCGCACAACATGAACAACATCAGAACTCGGTGGGCTTTGGTTCCTGGTCTGTGTCTGCGGCGTCCTATGCGGGACCACCTCGTAGTTCACGTCGCTGATGCGGCGTAGGACTGTATAAGGACCAAAGTACCGGCTTAGTAGCTTCTCACAAAGGCCGCGGCGACGCACGGGTGTCCACACCCATACTTGGTCTCCGGGGTTGTAGGATACTGCTCGGCGACCGATGTTGTAGCGCCGGGCGTCTGCTTGCTGCTGCTGACCGATGTGGAGCCGTGCGAGCTGCCTAGCTTCCTCGGCACGCTCTGCAAATTCCTCTGCGTCAGGCGTCAGCCGGTCAGCGTCTTGACATGGCAGCATAGCGTCCAGCATAGTCTGCACTTCCCGACCGTAAAGAAGGCGAAATGGTGTAAATCGCGTCGTCTCTTGCGCTGCGGTGTTATACGCGAAGGTCACGTAAGGCAAGATCCGGTCCCATGTTTTATGTTGAACGTCGATGTACATGGAGATCATGTCTGTAACGGTCTTGTTTAAACGCTCGGTGAGCCCGTTGGTCTGTGGATGGTAGGCTGTCGTCTTGCGATGTCTAGTGTTACTGAGTTCAAAGACTTCTTCTGTAAGCTGCCTGGTGAATGCTGTCCCCCTGTCCGTTATCACAGTGGATGGAGCACCGTGCCTCAGTACGATGTGGCGCATGAAGAATTGCGCTACTTCAGAAGCCGTAGCTCGTGGTATTGCCTGGGTCTCGGCATAGCGCGTTAAATAATCAGTAGCGACGATTACCCATTTGTTTCCATCGGCAGACAAAGGAAATGGTCCGAGAATGTCCATGCCCACTTGGTCGAAGGGTGTGCGAGGAGGTTCAATTGGCTGAAGCAAGCCAGCCGGCTTAAGGGAAGGTGTCTTTCGGCGCTGGCATTCACGACAATATGCAGCGACGTCGTGATGGGTGATCGCTGTGGCGTAGTTTAGAACTTCGAGGTCCAACCACCTTCACAGCCTGGATTAGAGCCACGTTCTCGAACACGAAAGTGTTTTATGCCATGGTCAGCAAAGAAATCACTCGTACTTCCGTCGCAGAATTGGAGGTCTGAAAAAAAGTAGACATATTTCCCTTGAAATTGACATATTTTCATCACCCGCGCGGACTTAGACTGAAAATCATCCGGGATGCAACGATAGGATCCGGAGGGTCTTCACTACACCGCTTTACAATTTACGTCTAACTGACGTCGGGTTAAAGCAAAAGTGCTGAGCAAGCAAAATTTCTCCTACATAACTGCCCTTCCTTTCACTGCACGCTTATTTGCCAGAGGTGGTATGTTACTGCCATCTTGGAACGATAGAGCGAAGCATATCGCAGTGCTAATGCGCTCCGGCAGTCTAGCGCTTCCGTATTCTCAGCATCTCAACACAAACGCAATGTAGTTCGGGCAAGATTGTTGCTTCACAACGGAGCAATTATAGATAAAATAAGTAGGCGAGGAGAAAATAAGTGCGAATCGGGAAAACAAACGTTTGCAAAGGAAAAAAGAAAGGAAGAGTTTGGTGGCCTGCGGGCTACCGCCCGTTATAAACGGGACGCTCCTAACATCATCCATCCATCCATCTCAGCGTCTGGGTCGCAGGGGTGGTTAGAGACGTGAAGGCGTCCTGCCTGCGTGTTGCTTGGAAAATGTGATGCAACCGTGGCCGTTGTAATATTTCTCTCGTGTGACTGATTGTGAGGTTGAGTTGATTAAGGGTGCTAATGCCTGCAGCCCATGTCGGCAGCACGGGCAAGGGCTAAGCGGCCGTGGGGTGTAGGGGAAAGAGTTTGGTTTTGAGGTTTTGCAGTAAACTTAGACGAAGAAGGCGCGGCCACGCCTCTAAACACGTCATTTTACTACATTTTATTCCACTCGTGTACAAAAAGTAAAATCCTTAGTAATTTAGCGCTGTCGTTATACTTCTCGGTTTAAGCCGATTTCCACGATAAGGGCAGCGCTTTTAATCCTTGATTTGCAACCTTTCTCGAGCCAAAGTGATTTGATTATTTAAAAAGAAAAAAAAGCATTCTCAGGTAGCTTACAATGATGTATGCTCTAGCGTAGTGGCTTTTCCATAGAAGGACATCGTTGGTATAACTAAACTTGCGGATGTTCTGCACTCATTATTCGCTCATATTTGGGCGTGATGCTATGGCCACGACTCGTACGTCATGCCACATACAGAACATACCGGGCTTGTTAAATGTGGAAGGTTTTGCATCGAATAACCTTAAACGAAGTGGAGGGCTTCGTGCATTAGACGTTGAAATATTTCACTCTGTGCCACTACAAGTAGGATTTTCTTTCTTTCTTGGGGGCCGGGAGGAGGGGGTTCGGTTGGCTTCTAGTGTGACAACACGGTTTCAGTAGGGCACACTTTACGGAGGTGCCACAATGCACTATTGTTAGTCGTTTGTGGGCAGAGCACTGGTGGTACCCGCATGCAGCGTGTGAAAGACGTCAGCCACACAAAGCGTGCCAACACGGCAACAGCCGTTGACTCCACGCAATCGAAATCTGGACGCGCCGTCGTTTGCACTCCACTCGTCATTTCTTTCTTCGCCACCACCAATAGCCAGCGAAGGACGGTTGGACATCTCGGGAACGCCTTACCACATCACTGAGATAATATTGTTACGAAGCATTCCTGCTCGGCGAAAGGGCGCCATGCTTCACGTGGAAGTGTGCACAGGAAAGTGAGGAAGACGACGA
The DNA here is from genome assembly GCA_013339685.2 of Hyalomma asiaticum. Taxonomy (NCBI): domain Eukaryota; kingdom Metazoa; phylum Arthropoda; class Arachnida; order Ixodida; family Ixodidae; genus Hyalomma; species Hyalomma asiaticum. The sequence continues at coordinate 23,691,026 of CM023486.1, forward strand.
CTGGGGAACCGCTCGTGTTGTTGCTGGCTTTGCTGCTGTTCGTCCATCTTGGCTGCAACGGCTGTTCCTTGTATACGCACAATCTGTAAATATATTTATGGTGTGACGATATTAAAGAATAATGGCGAATGAATGCATGTGATCATTTTCTGAATGTCTTTTCATTTGTTACTTAGCGCTTTTAAATTTCTCTGGCCGATTGTAAGAGCCATTAAACTGTTAAAGAAGGCGTTTAGGCCAGGGTTGAACAGAGCTAGATTCGTCGAGAATCCCGGCAGCCTAATTTATATGTAACTACAATGTCTTCTTAATCAGGGTAGTCACAGCAATTGCTAGCCCTCAACAGCAAATAATTCAATCGGAATCACCTGCAATCAAAAATAAACACCTAGAGAAAAGGTTACAGAAGTCGTCAATGCTGCCGAAATTTTAGATAGAACTGCGCGCCATTCTTATCGCGGGGGCATCGTTCGGGCCAGGTGGAGAGGTAATATCTCCATATGTCTACATAGCATGCAGTTATTCGGATCGCAATTGATGGTCTGCACTCCTCAGCAAGAAGAAACTGACGCAGTCAACTGGAAATCAATAAATGGAATGGTACGCAGAGCGCAAATTTCTGCACGCCGTGAAGATATGTCGTATTTCTTCCAAGGAGCTCTTACTCTGGATATCCAAAATAGCTCGAGATCGACCATCTTCCGCTGGTTAGTAAGACATAGGAAGCACTTGATGAGGTTTTCTCGCTTTCTCTTTCGATGTTTCATATATACCCTCACATTTAAGAGCGTCTACTGACATTAAGGTGTTTCTTTTGATGATTCTCTACTGAGATCACACAATTACCAAAGTTAACACACGATCATTACTTGACCAGCAGCCGATGTGCTCCACATTACGAAGTTCCAGAGGATAGAGATGCATCTAGACTGAAGTTCGTTAAATAACTCTAGGCTACACTAGGAAAAATGCACCCATGAGGAAAAGTCTAGGCCTAGGACTAGGTCCTAAACTATATAATTAACGAAAACATTACGCCACCGATGAATCATTATTTACGAAACTTTTCATGACGAGCGGGTACAATGATTATTTGTGTCCTTGAAAGTTTAGAAGCAAGAACGCTACCGAACCAAGACTTATGTCGATGACCTCGCTTCCAGAAACAATACTAAATGAACATATCAGCTCGCTTCGTTATGGTTCCTTCACACAAAATAGCGAATCCCGCACTAGTGGCTCAAGGCTAGCGTAAGACGCGAAGCTATTTGGCGCTTGGCTGGTTCGGCTTTGTGTCGAGCACACCCGCATTTCGTCGTGGTCGAAGGAAAACGCCTTGCAAAGCACTGCGAGGCCCAGCGGATGCTTCTCAAAAGTTGCGCACCCAGCTCAGCCTGCCCACGTTCGCGTCAGAAGGAGACGGTGGCAGACGCGCCATGCGTGGCCTCATCTTGGCGCCGTCCCACGCCTTTCCTTACGCCACGAGAGGATCTAAGCTCTCATAGCGCGAAGATATTCACAGTTTTGCGAGAATTTGTGCACCGGACAAATCTGCGCACGGCGTCCTTGTCTTGAGTCCTTGTCTCTTGTCTTCTTGTCCTTGTCTTCTTGAGTTGCAAAGGCAACACGTGCGACCGCCAGCCGCATCTTTGCCAGCGTAGTAGGCGGCTGAAGGTATGAGCGGAAGAGAAGAAAGAAGGGTGCGTGCGAACGCCAAACCTTATTTTTTCTCTCCTCCCCACCCTCACTCCCCTTTCCCGCTCGCCTACTATAATACATTATACAAGGAAATGCTACGCGTTGCTCTTTTTCCTCCTCTTCACTGTCACGTGTCTTACCAGGCCTCGTAATCGTGTCGTGACCTTGGGGCATAAAACCCTAGAAATAAATCAGTCAAGGTTTTGCCTTACTTACACTCTTATTTGAAAGATTGATTGATTGATTGATTGATTGATTGATTGATTGATTGATTGATTGATTGATTGATTGATAGTGCTGTGGTTGAGGGAAGGGTTCTAATTCCTGCGGCCCATATTGGAAGCACGGCTAAGCGTCCCTAGGGGAAGGGGAAAGGGCCTGAAAGAGATAGGAAGGAGAGAAAAGCCGTAAGCGAAGGCTCCAGAAATTTTGACCACCTGGGGTCCTTTGACGTGAACTGACAGCGCACAGCACACGGAAGAGCGAGGATAAAACGAAAGCGTATGCCATGATTAGCCTCCTATTTAGGAGAGAGCATAAAACTCCGGAAACCCTAAGTGAGAGCATTGCCCCATAAGGGATAGTTTTTTTGAGAAATGGTTTCTCTGGCCCAGAAAAATTCACTAGGAATAAAAACTACGCCGGTGCAAGAAACACCTAGTAGAATTATCTTTCGGCACAGTTCCCGGCATTTTCTACAGTTAATTTCCCTTCGGACTGCGAGAGCATACACGCTTTTAACATACTTCATGATCCTTAGTTCTGTTTATAATAAATGTTTACTCTCTCTCATCTTCGAAAGCGTTGTTTTCTGTCTTTTATATTCTTTTATAAGTTCAATTTTGTCGCTTTTCTGGTTCTTCTACCCTCAACTTCAAGCACATGAAATGACCTTGACAACAAACTATGCTGCAACACAGTGTAGTGTGTCATTTTGTTTGTTGTTGTTGTGCCTTGGCGAGGCAAGTATGCTTTGACGGATTTTTAGCAAGCCAAAGCTTCAATCCTTGTCAACAAATACTTTGCCCGAAGAGGTGCTAATGTGTCCGGTCCACGCCGTTCTCTTTTTTTTTTTTGACCTTCCAAGCAGCTTTCGCCCGATGCGCCGAAGTTTACCGTTATTTGAAACATTTGAGATTACTGCAGCGTTCCTCTGATTATGTTTCCTGGCTAAAAAGAGTGATGTGGTTTTAGATTGCAATACCTTCTGCCCGCCTGAAAGGGTTCCGGCGTTCATTTCCGCTGCACAGATAGCTTCAAGCCATCTCTTTCCGGGTTTCAATGACACCGTGCACATCAGAAGCTCCGAAAGCTATTTATTATGCTGCGCGTGTATCAACACCACAAGTCAGTTCTTCTAAGGTATGTGGATTCCTGAGGTACGTGAATCTCTACAATGTCTATGCGTTTGAAGAGGAACGTGCATTTTTAAAAACAAGAATATCAGTACTATGCGAATAAAGCCATTACATGCATAGATAAGTTTGAACCATAAGGAGCATCGGAATATTGCTTGTAATTAATGTAAATAGAGAAAGAGAGAGAGAAGGGGTGGGGATGTGTGACCGTAATTCTCGGCCGAAAACAAAACTGAAACCTTTCTAAAACATTTAGTGTAACCTGCAAAGTTTCTTCGTAAGGATTTATACCTTTATACTATAGCAACCTTCTTAATTAATAAAATATGATCTCATATTGTGAAATGAGTAGTAGTGTCGATATTGAGCATATGCTCGTATGCCCACCTTTAGTTGCACGAGCGCCAACTCCCTCTTATTCCTGGCACAGGGCTTCTCGTTCGCCTTTGACTACAGAAGAGTACTGAATTCAAACACAAATAAATAATATATTAGGTGTATAGAGGCGACATGTTAAGAGCTGTATATCATGGATATGGAATCACAACTCAGTTTTTTTCACACAAGAGAAGCACTGAATTACAATTATTGAAAGTATTTAGAAACCCTAAAGAAATATAAAAGCCTTACGTAATGAAATATTTTAAATTAAATATATGCCGTTGATCTGATTTATCATTACTGCCTGCTTGGCGTCCGGCAAGATTTCATGTGTTCCTTTTCTTTCTTTACGCACTATGCGGCAAACAAATTTTGTACGTGAATAAGGATCTGCTTATTTCGTATTCATACTTGCCCAGAAAAGTGTTTCATGAATCCTCAACCGTATCGTGTGATACGCCATTTCTGCTCAGCGATACACCAATTTTGCTCAGCGGTGGCGGCTACGGAACAGTGGCTCGTCACTAACTGCTCCTGTCTGACTTTGCAGCACCGGCGAAAGCGGGCCTACGGATCGGCGCCTGCTGCCACCTTACCTCCTTCGACGCCATATCAAGAATCCCGGGTTCATATCAAGAATCGACAACGCCCCCATTGTGAACTACGTCATCGAGGCGCCCCTTCAAAAGGCACAACCCAGACACCGGAGGACCATTTGGTCAGCGGTGGCAGCTACGGAACAGTGGCTCATCATTAACTGCTCCTGTCTGACTTTGCAGGTTGGTGTAAACTGTATTGACATTTCCCTGATTTGACGCTGTTTACCACCGCCGCCACCGCTGTTGCGAGAATTTCCTGCTGATGATCATTGTGGCTTCCTCTTGTGACCATTGATACTGTTGAATCTGTGATTTTTTTTTTTTTCAATTTGAGATGTCCGGGACCGATGCCTGCTTAGTCTGTAGTGAGCCTCTCTTAGAGAGCGGCACATATCCAACCTGCTCTGAATGCAAATATGGCTATCACTTGAGAGCATGCTCGGGAATGAGCAAAACGACCTTCAAAAAAGATGATGTCGCAAAGAAAACATGGAAGTGCGAGACATGCCTTGTTTCGGCGGCACGAAGTGCACGTGGTGATAAGATACACACCGGCGAGCATAATTCGACCTTCGAGAAAGTACTCATTGAAATCAATAAGAAGCTGGCCCAAATAACAGATATACAGGGCAAGGTGGATTCACTAATGATAGTAAAAAATACAGTCGACAAACTGGAGCTGTCAGTTCAGCATTTGTCTGATCAATATGATGTGGTGCTAGTCGAAATGCAAAAGCAATCAGCTGAAATTGCAGTCCTCAAAAAGCAGGCGCATTCTGCCCAGTCGTCCGACACCAGCAAGAACGTCCACGATCTGCAAAAGCAGGTTAATGCTCTAGAGCAATATAGTAGACGCCAAAAATGTGGAAATTCACGGCATGCCTGTCACCCAGAATGAAGATTGGCTCGGTAAGCTCAATAACTCAGCAGTTAAGCTTACTCTTCCCGAACTGACGAGCTCGGAAGGCGAAGGCATACACAGACTTCCAGCGAAAACCGGCAAAGTTCCTATTGTGTTTGTTCGTTTCGTGTCACGAGGAACACGTAGCCAGTGGATGGCTAAGAAAGTCGAATTAAAAACTGCTAGCTCTAACGTGTATTTCCTTGACAATCTGACGCCACATAACAAGAAACTTCTCTGGCTAATGAAGGCAAAGGCCGAGGAACACAATTATCAGTTCGCGAGGCAAAAAAGCGGCAAATTGTTTGTGCGCAAGGTGCCTGGTGATCGAGCACTGCGCATAGACAGCGAAAGCGACCTAGTTAACATTCGCTGATATGTTTCTTCTATCACTTACGTTACTTCAATTGCCAGTTTTCCCCCACAATGGCTATCTTCCATGAAGCCATATATCATGACGCTCAAACTTTTAAATCTTTTCTGCAGGGCCCTTCTTTTAAGGAGCCGGACAGAATGTCGATCTTTCATTTAAACATACGTAGTGTGAGGAACAAGCTAACTGATATACTCTTTGATTATTTAGATCATACGTTCGATTTTTTGGCCTTCACTGAGACTTGGTACTCTTGCCCGTCCGATGTAGTGCTTATTGAAGGATACGAGCATGAAAGCGTGCATAGACCGGATCGTAGGGGTGGTGGTGTGTCGCTATATATACAAAAAGATGTTTCCTATGCCGTGCTTCCCGAATTTTGTTGTGTCAGCACACACTATGAATCCATTGCCGTTAAATGTGTTACGTCCCTGATTGTCACAGTTTATCGGCCCCCTTTTGGGGATATCCAGGAATTTCTGTCTTTTATAACTTCGATGTTTGAATACGCGTCCTTGAGAAATTTGCATATCGTGCTTGTCGGGGATTTTAATAATGATTTGTTACTTCTTACTCCACAGAGTAGACAATTTTTAGATGTAACTGAATCATTTTCGTGTAGGACTTAATAAGTTTGCCTACCAGAATAACAACAGAAAGTGAAACTCTGCTAGACGTATGTATAACTAGTTATGATAAAAGCGACGTCAATGCTGGTGTGCTAACAACTGATCTGAGTGATCACTTGTCAATATTCTGTTTTTTTCCTGCAGCTAAGAAAGAAAAAAATAGTGTTAACGGTGCTCCTGTTACATATCGCTCTATCAATACCAATGCCTTGTCAACATTTCATGGTAGTATTAAGAGTATTGACTGGGATATTGTCTACAGTGAGCAAAACCTAATATATCGTATAATCTATTCCTGAAACATGTAAAGAGCTGTTATGATGCTGCCTTCCCACTACAATACTATAAAAAGCACGGAAAGTCTAGGAAACCATGGATTAACAGAGGCCTTTACAACAGAATCAGAAAACGAGATAAACTATACCATAACTTCATTAGAATAAGAGACATATCTATATTACACGAATATAAAAAGGTTCGCAACAAATTGAACTCTGATTTGAAGAGAGCCCGTATTCAGTATTATGAGGCACGATTCGCAGAGGTCTCTTGCAATCCCAGGAAAGCATGGAACTCGGTACGTACACTTATAGGAAGAACAAAAGGTTGTCTTCCCTCAGCACTAACAATCGACGGTGTTGAGTTTAGAGGAGCTAGTCTAGCGGATAAATTTAATAATCATTTCTTAACTTCAGGTGCAGCAGCTCAGACAAGTGACGCAGAAAACGATTGCCAAAAATACGTTTCTTCTTACTCTGCGAATTCTATTTTCCTGCCCCACCACGGTGGTCTAGTGGCTAAGGTACTCGGCTGCAGATCCGAGGGTCGCGGGATCGAATCCCGGCCGCGGCGGCTGCATTTCGATGGAGGCGAAATGTTGAGGCCCGTGTGCTGTGCGATGTCAGTGCACGTTAAAGAACCCCAGGTGGTCAAAATTTCCGGAGACCTCCACTACGGCGCCTCTCATAATCAGAGCTGGTTTTGGGACGTTAAACCCCACAAATCAATCAAATCAATCAATCTATTTTCCTGTCTCCTTGTAGTCAATCAGAAATACTTACGTACCTGAAGTCATTAAATAAAAATACTGCCGCCGGTTACGATTACATTAAGGTAGAACCAATCAAACATGTCGCCGATTTACTGTGTGGCCCAATGCAGCATATCTGCAATCAAGCTTTCGCCACTGTTACGTTTCCTGATGGCATGAAGATAGCTAAGGTGGTAGTCATCCACAAAGGTGGCTCTCACGACGACTTGAATAACTACCGGCCTATTTCTGTGCTACCTTTATTTCCCAAAGTTTTAGAATACACATTAAAAGCACGGCTAATGAAGTTTCCTTTTGACCATCAAATGCTTGCAAGGCAACAATTTGGTTTCCGTGAAAAGAAATCAACCGAAATGGCACTCTTGGATGTTAAAGAAAAATTACTTAGTAACATTGATCATAAGCAATATACTCTTGCAATATTTTTAGACTTCAAAAAGGCATTTGATTCCATAAAGCATTTCATTTTGTTTCACAAGCTCCCTTACTACGGTATTAGAGGTATCGCATTAAACTTGATACGCAGTTATTTATCTGACAGGGTACAACTCACTAGTCTAAATGGCTACTGTTCTCGATCTCAACCAATAAAACATGGTGTTCAGCAAGAGTCCATTCTGGGACCTTTATTCTTTATTCTTTACATAAATGACATTGTGAACATACCGCGAACTCCCGACATAATTCTCTATGCAGACGACACGAGTACTTTTTTTTTTAAACTAAATATATTTTTTTCAAAAGCCGTAATAAGCCTGACGACCATAATGTCCGTATAATATTTGAAAGCTGCGCTATTGAACGGATTCCTAGTTATAAATTTCTAGGTGTTATTTTTGAAGAGAATATGAGCTGTACACCTCACGTAAACAAGATCCATGCAAATATGTGCAGGTCAATCTCAATATTGTGTAATATCAGCTCCTTGGTCCCTAAATGGTTGAAACTGCAATTATATTATGCCCTCGTTCACTCTAATTTGCAATACTGTCTCCTAATCTGGGGTACCACTATTCAAACAAATTTTGATAGATTATTAGTTTTACAAAAAAGAGTTGTGCGTTGCATCGTAAATCTTAAACGAAATGACCACACAGCGCCATCCTTTTCTAAGCTTAATATACTCAGACTAGATCAACTATTCCAACTAAGACTTGCTATGCATACGCATAGGCAAATTTTGCATGACCCCCAAATCCTGTCCTCATCATCGTTATCCGATCATTCACAATATCATCTGAGGCAAAATCGACTCAGAACCCCTATGTTCCGAACTAAATATGGTACTCAGAGACTCGCCTATTTAATGCCACATTTTCTAAATAATAATCGAGAAATCGCCAATATGATTCAGGACAACTATTCGACATACAGCCTCCAGAAAAAAGTTAAAGATTACCCATTATTTAGCTCCTAGTATTCCCATTATATTGTGCATTTGCCGTCTCTTGTTTTTTTTCCTCTTAGTTTGTTTTATACTGTTTTGTAACATTGATCATCATCAGGGCTCGTATAAACATTATCATGTCACGCATTATTATTAGTGTGTACCGAAAGTAACTATTTTACTCATTGTGTTTGATCTCCTGTATGCCTTTGTTTTGACCTTTTCTTGTTACCTGTATTTGAACATGTACCGCGGCTTTCCACCCCTGAGCAATGTATGGGTAGGGGGGCCTTTGTCAGGCAGTTGCATCTGCCTTTAGCCCCTCATCCCAGACAATTGATTGTCTGAATAAAGTTCAAATTCAATTCAATATTTTCGCTTCATGTGTTGATATTTGCTAGGTTGCACCGAGGAGTTGACGCCAGAATAGGAAAGCCGCATTCTGATGTTGATAATTTTCTTAAGCAGTATTTATGGTTACTGCTCTCCTAGCTGAGACATGAAGCATTAAATCGACCACTTTCCACTTGTAATAAAATGGTGGCCACCCTCCAGGGGAAGGGGCCCTCCTTGAACATAGAAAATAGTGCCTATGATAAGTACAGGCTCCTATCAACAAGTGAGGAAATAATACGGCACTTCACGCACCATGGAACTTGCAGTTTGGTTTCGCATGCAGTTTGAAACTACCTGGTAGTGTTTCAGCTAGTTACGTCACGAGTAACGCCAACTTGGTCGCCCTAAGAAGAACCAGCATTTGCTAATTTCATGACTGCGGAAACATTCTTAATGAAGCCTTATTTACTCCCCCTGAATTGAACAGATAAAGAATGTGCGTGTGTATATCTTTAGAAACGCCTAAGAAATTACGCAGTGGCAGTCTGTGCTAAGTGTGTAGTAATTCGTTGAAAGAAAGTCAAGCAATCTGCAGTTTTATTTCCATCCACATCACAAATTCCCTGATGCATGCAATGCAATAAAATTTCGCTCTCACATTGATAGGACTTTCCAAGACTTGCGGGCACCGTTTCTAACTATACTTAAGAAAGCATTTCAGGCCCTCTTTAGTTTCAACACTTACAATACTTTCCGCAGCTACACCTCCGCAGTGCCAGCGTCGCGGAGCAGATGATCTTCAAAACAGTGTGTGTAAGTCGCTTCGTGTTATTCCTCGAACATCGTCATTCTTCCTAAACCGATGTCTTCGTGCGCTCTAAGAAAAGAAAGAAAATGTTATCGTGAGAGAAACAGCGCCGCAATGAGGCTAGCGTATCCCATGAAAACAATGTAGTGTCGCCTCGCGCAGGGGACCAACTGGGCTCATGCATGGGCAGATGCTTTCGCGAGGCACGCTGCCTCCTTAAGCAGCCCTGCTCGTTCGCTCATATCGAGTGTTGGCTTGAAAGAAAGAAAAACAACAGAGACGTCCTCGTTAAGGATGTATGGTAGATGATTTATTCACTGCTTTGTGCACATCGCTAAGGCCAACGTAACGCCAGCTATAGTTATGTTCTTATGCCTTTAGATGACGAGGCTCTGCCCCATGAGCACCAAGGCGAAGATAGCGGCATTCTTGTGGTATCATGAACAAGATAGATCGGTGCCTGTTTTTACTATTCGCTGCCCGCGTAAGCGCTTATCTCGTTAACTTATTCCTTAGAAGCTGCTTCTTGCGTAATCTTCATATTAAAGACATGATTTCTATACGAAATAATCTAATGCAGAGAAATGACGGCCGTTATCAGAAGTGAACGCAAGTTATAGATCCAAATAATAGATATATTGAAGCGTGACTACTATCCTAGTCGACTGAGTCGCAATGAAATTTCGCAGCAATTATTTTGACAGATATAATACGTTTGTGTCTCAGAATGTGCATACAGCAGCTCTACTTTTATAGGAATCTTTCAGGTATTAAAGCTTCCTGGCCTTACACAGATGTCTTTATGTTTATTGGGCAAATGTCAAATTAATGAAATATGAGTAGAATAAAGGGTGTAGCTTCGAATATCGAATTGAAAATGGAGTGTGAAAAGCACAAATTCCCCGGTAGTATTGTTATTTCATTTAGCACGAAATTCTGTCAGTAAACCACACTACTAAGATGCTTAAGTAACACATTCGGCTATCATCAACACACTGTGTAGACTTGCTTATCATATTTGTAGCTATGCAGATTAAATCTCAAAATTTAAAGCAAGTGATAACAAATAATGGATTTAATCATGAGGGCATATTCCAGGTGGTCAAGCTTCTGTAATTCATGCCGACAAGATCCTGCTTAAGAAGGTTGCTGCGAACGGAAAGAGACACGTTATGGCTGTATGTTTTTTTGTAAACGTGGAGTACCTTATCTTGGTTACACAAGGATCAACAACGCAGCCGCCGCCGAGCTGCGTTGTTGCACGTGGTGGCAGCACCTGCACGTGGTGGCGTGCTCGTAATGTCTGTGCGCACTCTCGAGTCCAACCCGTACAGGAATTGCCGGTTGTAGCATCTTGCGCAAACAGGGAAGATAACTCATTTTCGGCTAGATTGGTGGATCGCATTTAAAATCTTTGCAAATGTTCCAATCTCCTTGAATATTTGAAAATTTCGACTGCATCAGTTGAGAATCGAATACGAACACTTAAATATAAAAATTTGAATAATATAAAAAGCATTGGGGTAATTTGCATGCGCCTGCCCTATGGCAAACGCTGTGAAATAGTGTATTGGCCATATGAAAATTATAGGAGACTCTCAGCATGTTAATATCTAACGAGTAGTCTTGATGCTTTGAATGATATAGTGACACAGCCAACGTCAATAAATGTGCCCTTGAAGCGTACTCTTAAATATTTATCACGCAGAACTCCAACCAGCCTTGACGCGTTATTCAATAGAACACTTAAACGCAATATGTTGTTACTTTACATGAACTCTTTACATAAGTTATGCCTACTGAAATTCTCATACACACGGAAATACTACATAGAAGACATCGGAACCTGTCTTGGATTCGCGAGCGCAGCTGACGATAATGGCAAGTTCGCCGCTCCTTAGGAATAACGTGCTCTCATTTCCCAAAGTTGTGTCCCGACGCTTCGGCTTAGAAGATTCCGTTATGGCTGATGATAAGGTAGCAGTGATGGCGAACCCGCTGGGTACGGAAATCGTAGCTGATGAAGTGGCGTCCCGTAGCGTGAAGGTCAAAGAGCTGCCGCTGCCGGATGACGGTTGCTCACGCCCAACTTTTGCCGCAGCACTTTCCGCAACTGACGTACAGTCTCGCTGCTAGCCAATATCGTAGGAAACGGGCCTGCGTTGATCGTGGTTATCTGAAGAGCTGACGCAATTGGGACGTTGGTGTAGCTAGTGCTCACTGCACTAGAAGCTAAGGTCACCGACCTCAATGCCAGTGAGCGAAGTTTTCGGAACAATAAGCTGTTTTCGGGGGTAGAACATAATGATTTGTGGTGAGTGACGTGAAAATACGTTCGTTTGCCCTTTTCCGCCCGGCCTCCGAATATCACTTACAACGCAACAGGGGCTGGAACTCGAAGAAAGTATTCTCCATTGTATCAGAATACTTGACATAATAAATTAAGTTTCTAAAGCAATGCTGTTTCTAATAAGCGGGATTTACTCTAAATCACACGTTGAACTCCTGCGTTCCGGCAAGCCCGTATGGCCGCATATCACAGCAATTCGGCTGCAAGCATCCGTGAATTTTTTTTCTTGGATGGTTGTTGCACGGTACCTGATTTCTCATTTTCTTCACTCGCGTTAAATAGACAACATAATTTAATAATATGGCGTTCACGCTTCGAGAAGCTCTGGCGCTCTATAAACCTGCACTCAACTATCATAATGGGTGGTTAGCCGCTGCGTTGAAATCATATCGGCTTGCCGCGCAGGGACCATGACAACCAATTCCTTCAGTGATTACGACCCGCCGTCATACTAACTCCATCGATTGTTCTGCCTTCCTATCAGCTGTAGTATATTGAAGGCCGTTTATAAGATTAATTTTGCACATTTTTCTCGATGCAGATTATTTGCATTAATACAGGTACATGGTCGACATGGCAGAGTTTTATTAAAGCATTCTCTACCTTTTGATACTAACTGCATGTACGTGCATGCATTCTTTTTTGTACCAAGCTATCATCAGGACGTCCAGATTATTTCTAGGTTAATGGCTCAGTGCTTTGTTTCGGAGAAAGTCTGCGATACTCGGGCACTAGAGCTTCTTGATTTCAACAGTACTGTTGGGTATATTGGTATACATACTGTCACGTGGTCGTGACGATTTGGAAGCAGCAGAACTAAAGGCGATGTCACGCGAACTGTTTATTGGGCGAACCTGCGCCCAGAAAAATAAAGCCTATCATAATGCAAAGCAATAGCGGCGTGAGCAGTCGTCGGTCGACGGAAGAATTGACGGAAGTTACGGTGCTCCAATATGGTGGTCCGCTCCGGCGAATGCGCACAACTACGTGGCGGACATGCCGTGAAGACGGCAGCCATAGTTATAATTCGTGGTACAGCAATGGAAGTAGGACAGCAGACAATTGGGAACTGGCTTGACAGGTGTTTGACAGTCCCTGTAAAACTTGCAGTTCGGGCAGTGTGTCCAAGAATGTCTGTAGTTACCAGCTGGTTAAAATGCACTTGGCCTCAGCATTGCGTCGCTGTGGAGCATTCCTTTGCTAGGAGCACGTGCAAGCGAGGGGAAGAGTGGAGGCCAAGGTTATTGTTAATGGGTTGAAGTCAGCGCGGATGTTCGTGTCTGAATGATTCCACGTTCGTTTCCGCATGTCTCTATTAGTTGGAAGTTTATATGGTTGTGTTCTGTGTGTTTCCACGTTCAGTTCTGTATGTTTTGATGTTTGTATGTTGCAGCGTTTTCGGCACTGACCTCTCTCTCCTCCCGCCAAGTGTGTACTAAAGGGAGAAGTGGAGGTACGAGTGCCCAGTATGAAAACGGTTGCGATTTGCCGTCAGGGATTTAGGGGCGGAGCAAACACTGGTTTAAAAGGTGGCCCCTCGTCTCTCTCAAGAGGTGGGAAGAGAGTTGGAAGGCTGAAGGTTGGTGAGGACGGAGCAGTGCTATGCACTGGTCGGCTCTGCCGAGTAGAAGCGATGGTTCCACCTAGGTCCTACCAACCGAGGCTACTGTCTCAATGTGTATGTATACCGTGTTGGACATAAAAGTGAAGTTGTGCTTGTGTGAGAAAAAGGCTGGTCTCCATCTTTGTGTAGAGACAACACAATGACGGACAGGCAGCAGGGAGAGGACTTCCACTCATCCTACTTCTCAGCGGCAACGTCAGCTGGGGAAGCTAGACTCCACGAGGAAGTGAACAAGTAGAAGGAAGGAGAAGGCGGGAATCGAGCACAAGTTCACCACCAAACCACCTTCTCTTTATTTTTAAAAATTACTGCCGCCGTATTCTACATGTATTAACCTACGCCTCCGAAACTTGGGAGATAACAAAGCTACTTGAGAGTACGTTATGAACGACGCAATGTGCCACGGAAAGAAAAAGAATAGGTGGAACACTAAGAGGTACAAAGCGAACAGAATAAGAAAAGAAACAGGAATGGATCCACGGCGCTATAAGGAAAAATGTGTGGCCCCGGCCAGGGAACGTAATGCGCAGGCCGCGATCCTGCCAGAACCAACGTGCATGTACACTCAAGCTTTATTTTTTTTTCATGGTTTTGCATACATTATGAACGCCCTTAAGAACTGCCCGGAACCGATAATTTGTTTTCCCAAAAGACGCCCTCAGCACAGCAAACAATACTTAAAGTGGCTGCTTCGGTGTCCTTATAATCCTCACCGCAACATTCCCCGAATTTACGGTCGAAGTGACAGCAAACTAGAAAAGTTTTGTGGACGTCGTTTGTCTGCTCTGTCAGAACGCTTCGGAGTGAATTACTTCTGTGCATTCTTTAATGCTGCACACAGAATAATACACTGTAAACAGATTCCAATCCCTGCCCAAACGAGAATTTTTTTTTTCAATTTTTTACCACCATGACATATTCTTTATTAGAAAAATTATCTTGAAAGAATACGGAGCAGTAAATGCTATATAAGCAAGATGCGTGATAAATGTCGACTTCCTACAAGGAACAGACGAGAAGCTGAAGGTAACTCAATGAAAAAATATTTACGAGATCTCAATTTCCAAATATGAAAGTACGCCGATTCTTCCTATCAAAAATATTTTTATGGAAGACCCCGTTAGGTCATACATGACATGAACTTGATACCATTTGTCAACATTTGTTCATTCGCAAAAGCTCGGGTGCTGTATGCAAGAAGTGTATCCGTTTTTCTTATATGGTCAAGTGTAAATACGTCATGGTGCGTTCGATATTTCGCGGAGAAGCTTGAATCATATGAGGAACATTCTAGCCAAATGACAATGTGCAATAAAACTTTATATAAGAACTGAACTGAATAAAAAGAAAAAAAGATAGCTGATTCAAGAACCTCCTTTATGTCGTAATTTAAGAAAAACAACCAGAAAACCACCACTCCCTATTTTCAAGACATATTTCTTTAGCTCCCGTCTGGTAAGGCAAAATATGGGTAGAATTTTATAAGCCAGTGTTACTATCCACCGCAAAATATGAAGGTTCAAATTAGCTCGTCTCATGAAACAAAAGCGCCAATTTAAGTACAATCCATACTGATACACAACCAACCGACATGAATGTGGCCAATATAAAAGGCCCAAAATAGGACATTTTGGCGCCTTTATATTTTCCGAAATATGGAAATGGTGACGCGCAAAATTGCGAGCATATTTTACCTGACATAAAGGACTTTCAGAGGCAATATTGAAAGAAGGGGAGCGGTGTCCTTTTTTTACTTTACTTATTTATTTATTTATTTATTTATTTATTTATTTATTTATTTATTTAAAATGAGAATGCTTTGAAAGACAACTCTTATGGCTGGCTCTTCTTCCCCTTTTGCAGTTCCTTATAGGAATGCTTTGTTCCATTGCGATGTTCCCAGTATGACTTTCTATAGTTGTCCTTCTGCAAGGTTATCTATGAAATAGCGAACCTACTCCGACGCACGAAATGTACACAATTATTTTGTCTGTGCCGCACTGGCGATATTTTAGCCGCTTATATTTCACGAACAAAGCAAGCGGTGACACATGGTATGGCGTCCCTGCCTTCAATGCATGAGGGAACTTCGAAAAACGAAATTTCGTGAATATTGGGACTCTTGTACTTCATAGTAGTTTTCAAATTGCATGTTAAAAAAAATGTTGCTGAACTCTTCTTTCTTTTTCTTCTGTCCTGTTTGTGGTATAGGTTTTGTATTTTGCACGGTTGTTGCTGACTTAAGGTCCTGCATTTGGTATTCATTTGAAATTCTTTTCCTCAATATAAGATGATCCAAGTTACATCAAAATTCAGACTTTTTTCGTTGCAGATACAGATGTAAATATTTTACATTTTTGACTTCAGTGTACCGCGTTGGAAAATGCATAGAAGCAGTAACAGCCAAGCTCACACAAAAGACTGGAAAAAATTTTCGGCATAACTTTTCCAGCTTGGTCAGATATCGACCGCGAGAACGGAACATCAGATGGTAAACATTAGAATACATTTCTTCTTTTTTTTTCCCGTGCTCGGATAACAGTCACAGTTTGGTCAGTTTTAAATGATGTAAAAAAACAGGTAAAATAAAAATGAACCGTGTACATGCGTGTTGGAACTATCGTGACAACCTAGGATTCATGATATATGAATGTTGAGAACAATGCAATGCGTACCGAGGTACGGAAAAGGCAGCCGCCCGAGACAAAAATGACTTAGAAAGATCAGATGTGGTGATGAAATTAGGATGTTAGAAGGCGTAAAGTCCAAGCATCTCGCACGGCACAGGGTAAAATACTGGGAAACCCTGGCAGCGCATTTACCTTCTAATGGACATAGGGCAAGCTGGTTAAAATTATTTATCTAATGCGAATAATTTATTGGCGAATTAAATTGCTATCTATCTATCTATCTATCTATCTATCTATCTATCTATCTATCTATCTATCTATCTATCTATCTATCATGTGCCTGCTTCTCGGCGTTCTCCCGGTATGCTCTTTGCCTGGTACACCCATATGTTTGGGAGTGAGGGTATAAATATATCCCCCGCCCAGGTGGTCTTGTGAATATGGTACACGGTTTCCGATCCAAGGTTCTCGGGATCAAATGCCGACCGCAGCGCACAGTGCACGTTAAAAAAAATTGCAGCACATCCACGGAGTGAATGACGATGAGTGGGCGAAGCTCGGGATGTTCATCGTAGATCGTGCCGAGTTCCGGATAAATTTAGTTAACGCGCATGCTACGAATCCTCACGGTTCAACTATGCACAATGCACAAGTGAAATCTCCCAGCGGCACTTCATTGCAAGTCAAGATCCAGTGTCTATATATATATATATATATATATATATATATATATATATATATATATATATATATATATATATATATATATATATATATGGGTTGCCGGTGAACGCTTCTCCAACGCGAGCAGTCGGTATTTCTCAATCAAGAAACTCGCTAGGAGACGCTGCCTGCGCCAACGTTGTCTCTCGCGGGTGAGGGCGCGTTCTCTTTCTTCGCGAGCTGGTAGAGCGTTCGTTTAAGAAAGAGCGTTTCCATCAACGCGCGCCTTTCGCTCTCTCTCTCTCTGTCTCTCTCTCACAAGACAGCAGATGGAAGAGTGTGAGAGAGAGAGAGGCACGCGCTCGCCCTCGGCGCGTGCGTGCCTCCCGGCAGGCACGCATCAATCAACGGCGTTTTGAACATTAATCACGCACAGGAGAAATCTCACCAGGCACTACCTTGGAGGTAAACAATGGCTGCTACTGGGAATGAGAGACAGCAGAAGTCGGCTTTTAGCTAACACTTACACTTCTACTTCTACTAACGTTTCCTACTGGAACATTGCCAATGGCTGCTATTGGGGAATGAGAGACAGAAGAATTCGGCTTTTAGTTAACGCGCACGCTGCGAATATTTTATTGTTCAACAACGCACAGGAGAAATCTACCACCGGCACCACCTTGCAGGTCAAAGCGTAAGACTGGTTACGCACTACGACTACGACGAGGGACGAACGGGTGCCGCTTTAAGGAGCTTCGCCCCTAAAACCAGGTGGTTGAAATTTCCGGAGCCCTCCACTGCGGCGTCTCTCATAATCATAGCCGGTTTTGGGACGTACAAACTCCAGAAATCAAACTAGGTATAAATATAAGACGAACACTGCTTTTCAAGCCCTCCTACGTAACTAACATGATACTCGCTATTCACTTTTACATAACATCATCTGCTAGTCACGGACTTTACAACTGACTATACTGAAATAACGCCTACTTCTCTACACCTCACATGGTCCACTGCCTCCAGGATTGGGATTAAGGAGCTCCGCCCATCAAAACAAGAACTGAACATCGCTTGTGCTTGCTAGCGATTGAAATGTGGACATGACAAGCATACAGACACGCACGCAACTTTCTAACCGGTAAGGGGTACTAACCATGGGCCCTCGAGGTGCCGAGCAAGCACGCTACCACTAGAGAGAGAGAGACAAAACATTTATTTAAACGAAATGAGGGATCTTCCTCGTAGGGTGGAGCCCTTAGTTCGGGGCCCCATTCGCTCGCGCCACTCCACGTGCTCGCTGGATCAGCCGACGCTGCTCCTGCGGCGCTGAGCTGGTCAGCGCAGTCTCCCAGGAGGAATGTGATGGTGATGGGATAGGACATGGGCACTCCCACGGTGGATATGGGCATTCCCACGTGCAGTGATATACACTGGGCTGCGCTCCACAGCAGGGACAGTATGAGGGATATTGTGTGGGATGAAAGAGGTGTAGGGTGAAGAGACATGGGAAGGAATTAGTCTGTAGTTGCCGCCACGCGACATCTTCCTCCCGGGTAAGGGAATGGTGTGGTGGGGGGAAATAACGTCGGCTTTGTCTGTAATGTTCTACAGTGTCAGCGTAGTTCAATGGTTCTGTTGGTGCGTCGTCTGGATTGGACAGCTCTTCCGATGGCGCCCGGTTTGTGAGCTCTCGGGCTACCGCATTAGCGCGTTCATTGCCATTGATTGTAGAAATTAGTGAGCTGCTGGATGGCCTGGTCGTCGAGATTGCGTAGTGCAATGTAATGGATGCCGTCTGCTCCAGGTGTCGTGTTTCGCCTTATGCCAATCAGAGCAGCCCTCACTTCTGCCTCTGTGATGTCTGCGTCCAGCTCCGTCACTTCCTGGTGTGGATAGTCTCTGTACTCCGGTCGAGGACCTGTAGCTATGTATCTATGCTGCAGTGTTCGGAGTAGGGCGTCGTCATCCATTTGTTCTTTATGAAGAACAGTGCGGATTGTATTAGTTGTGTGCGTTTTTGTGTGTGTTGGGTTGAGTAGTGCACGGAGGATAGACCATGTTTTAGATGTGCTCAGCGTGCCGTTGAGTCGGTCCACTAGGCTACGGCACTTTCTCCCACGAAGTATACGGAGTAATTAAACCACTGTGCCTGCAGTTGTAATGATGTTGCCTGTGTGAAACGAATCGCGCTTTTAATTTGTGAAACGCACTATAACAGCAGTAAATATGTTCCGCTTTCTCTTGATATGATTTTGTGTAAATTTGTTCGATCCAGTTTGATTACTTTATCGAACGACGCTTATGACAGCACATCAACGCACCGTATAGTGCATTTTTCCTGAACAAAAACAGACATCTGTGCTCTGGACGACCATATGTGTCAACGTTACGTCGTACCATGAGCTACGATCCAGTCACCGTGGTCCTGTCGAGGTTTCTGATTGGTCTACTTTCATACTCATATGCCTTAAGTCAGAAATAATGACGAAAAATATATCTCTTTTAACAAAAATGACACTTCTTCTACCAGCAAGACTTTTTTTTTTAATTTGCGGTCAGGCAAAGGAAGCACTCTTCTCCAAGCCGTCCTAAGTGTGCCCTCTCGGTATTAAGGGTGCTATGCGCAGGTATAAACATTGAAGCATTTCACGTAGACATCGACACTGCACTCCTAGCACCGTGTGGACGTCTTATCATGGTAGTGAGAGCACCTTCTCTGGTTATACCGAGGTACAACAATAGAGTCAGAGCGGTGAAAAGGACTTTCTGCCTGAATGGTGCACGGGCGCCCCTTTATGTGGGAGGTCTTGCATCCGTAACTATTGTGGCTGGCCATTGCAATTGACAACAAGAGGGGAAAGTGATCGTTGTACATCTTTTTTTATTTTGCTCTAGATTTCTTGACCTTTTTGGGTGGCTCATCGTCATCGTCGTTTTCGGTAGACTTATTGTCGAGACCCAAAGTTTCTGCCCGAAGGACGCTTCCAAGCAAGCGAGCCATGTCAGGCTCATTTACGTCATCGATGTGTTCGCCAGACACAGTGGCTGCAAATTTTCAGGGGGCGAAATCGCCCGTTTGGGTTGTGCACGCTGCCACTGGCGCAAATATTGTCTACAGCATTATTCAGGCTTCTCAGTGTCTCTCCTTTTCCTCACTGCTCCGCATATCATGTTCCATCCCTGAAGGAAAAAAAGTAAATAAAGACACATAATCAACGCATCCTAGAATGTCCACTTCGCGTAAGTGTTCGCCAGAACATGCGTTTATAATAACATTTATTATGGCAACGAGTACTGCTTAACGCTTCATTTCCTGCGTCAACTTATACGCTACGCTTCGATTTGGGAAGAAACTGCACCATATCGATAAAAAGACAACTAACAAACAGCCGCACACCTATATAGATAAGCCTGCAGGTACTCAACGGGATTCGGAATTGATTAGGAATAGCGTTATGAACAGCGATGAGGAACAGCGCACGTGGTACACTCTATTATGCGCTGTAGACGCTGCCCTACGCAAATACGTTGGTAAACGACTCTTTACTGAACTTACGTTCTTATGGGTCATATGTACCCCCTAAAAGCCTAAACTTGATGTCTGCGTACAAAGTATACTTTTACAGAGTACCTTTCTTTTTTATTTTCGTACAAACCATCAGCAAGACTTGAATAGGAGGCGCTAAGCCAGAAACACGCAATAGCTACATGCTAGTGCCAAAAATTTAGTACACGTTTTTCAAAGAGCCAGGCACGCCTCCTGCTATTTACATTGTGCTCACAGCATAGTGGTGTGGTGCAATATAAAAATTTCGCGCTCGGGGGATCGGAGTGGCGGGGGGGAGGGGGGGGGGGTAAGGAAGGGCTAAAGGGAGTTATGGAGCTAGACAGCACACGTCGCAAGCTTCTCATTAGAGTGGACGCGGTACTGAACGCTTTGAGGCGAGAGCACAGCACTTCTTATTGCTTCTGCTTATGACTTGATGATGCCACTTAAAGACGAGATTGCATAAACAGATGGAAAGCCAAACAAGTGGCATGACAAACATTCTCGGTCTTTTTTCTTAGAGTACCTATCTGTTGTTTCTTGAAAAACGTGTTCATTATTCGGAGTCGGTTTCTTTCGGCAAATTGTACGAGCATATCCCCACGGTCATTCCTACAGCCGACGCCGTAGTTGCCAATCGCCTGCTCTCCACTTTGTTTTGTCCCTACTTTGGCGTTGAAATCCCCCATGACTACTGTGTATTGTGTGCGTACTTTCGTTATTGCTAATTCGATATCCTCGTAGAAGTGCTCCACTTGTTCGTCGTCGTAGCTCGTTGTTGGCGCATGTCCCTAGATTATCTTAAGTTTATACCGCTTATTTAGTTTTACTACGACGCATGCTACCCTTTCGTTAAGGCTGTAGAATTCATCTACGTTGCCCGCTATATCTTTGTGAATTAGGAACCCAACGCCATATTCTCTCTTTTCGGGTAATCCTTTATAGGAGAGGGCATGTCCATTGTTTAAGACTATGTAAGCTTCACCTGCTCTCCTAATTTCGCTAAGGCCAATGACGTCCCAACTAACTCCTTCTAGTTCCTCGAGTGGTTCCGCTAATCTAGCTTCGCTGGAGGGGGAGCTTGCATTGAACGTTCCAATGTTTAGTTTCCAGTGGCGGCGTGTCCGTGGACGTGGAAAAGCCCTAACGAGGAAACAAAGAATGAAATCGACTTTATAATGTGCGAACAACCAGGTATAATTCAAGACACAGAAGCAGTGGGGAACATAAAATGCAGCAATCACAGATTAGTAAGAGCAAAGATTGTACTTAACCTAAAAAAACAAGACTAAATTATTTACTAGAAAAGAATGTCATATAGAGGCAATCAGAACGAAGAACGAAAAATTTAAAGGCGCCCTAAGCAACAAGTTCGAGGCCTTAGGCGAACATGGTGGCGATGTAGAAGAAATAAACAAAACTTTAACGAAAACAATCCTTGAAACAGCGATAGAAGTCGGGAGTAAAACAGCAAAGCAAACAACAAGTAAGTTTCCCAATCTACCAAGGACTTATTAAAAAAACTCCAACAAATGTAAGTAACTTCGCCAAAAGATAAGATTGAATTCACAGAACTATCAAAGTTGATCAGTAAAGCCAGGCAAAGAGATGTTAGAAACTTTAACACGAGAGAAATAGAGAAAGCAGTAGAAAAGGCACCAGCATTAAATAGGTCAAAAAGAAACTGCACTTAGGACAAAACAAAATGCATGCGCTAAATGATAAACAAGGTAACGTTATCAATAATTTCAACGAAATAGTAAAGGTAGCAGAATATTTATCCTCTGAACTGTACAGTTCTCAGACAGACCATACAACCTTAAAAGAAATAGAATCAGAGGAAGACACTGAAATTGCATGTATAACCGCTGAGGAAGTCAAGAAAGCTGCCAAAGGCATGTCCCGCGGTAAAGCAGCCGGGGAAGATGGTATAACAGCGACTTGATCAAAGACGGAGGAGATATTTTACTTGAAAAACTTGCATCGCTCTTCACTAAATATGTCAAGACATGTAGTGTACCGCGCAGTTGGAAAAATGCTAATAAATCCTTATCCACAAGAAAGGTGATATAAAGGAGTTAAAGAATTACAGACCAATTAGCCTACTCCCTGTAATATACAAGCTATTTACAAAAGTAATTTCTACGAGGATAAGAGAAACCCTCGACTTTAACCAACCAAGAGAACAAGCTGGTTTTAGGAAAGGTTACTCGACAATGGACCACAGCCACGCTATCAACCTAGTAATTGAGAAGTACGCCGAATATAACAAACCTCTTTATATGGCGTTTATCGACTACGAGAAAGCATTTGACTCCATAGAAATACAAGCAGTTCTAGAAGCTCTGCGTCGACAAGGGGTACCTGGCGTATACGTGAAAACCATAAACAACATATACAAAGATTGCACAGCCACACTACTCCTACATGAGAGAAGCAGAGAAATCCCGATCGGGAGAGGTATGAGACAGGGAGATACGATATCCCCGATGCTGTTCACTGCATGTTTAGAGGAAATCTTTAAACGTCTAGACTGAGAAGACAAGGGAATTCGAATAGATGGAGAATATCTCAGCAATTTAAGATTTGCAGACGACATTGTACTCTTTAGCAATGATGGAGATGAACTACAAAACATGATTGATGACCTAACCATGGAAAGTATTAAAATCGGACTAAAAATGAATAGGCAAAAGGCCAAAGTTAGCCTCAATAGCCAAGCTAAGGAGCAGAAATTTAAAATTAACTGTGAACCCTTAGAATGTGTGTACGAATACGTATACCTTGGACAGTTACTAAGAGGAACTCCTTTGCATGAGAAAGAAATTCTCCGTAGTTTAAGGATGTGCTGGGGCGCATTCGGAAGGCATTACGAAATCATGACAGGAAACTTGCCGCTCTCACTAAAGCGAAAAGTATTCAGCAACTGCATTCTCCCAGCAGTACCGTACGGTGCAGAAACGTGGAGGATAACGAAAAAACTAGAGATGAAGCTAAGGAACACGCAACGTGCAATGAAAAGAAAATTTATATGGGTACCGCTAAGCGATAAAAAAACGATCGGAATGGATCAGAGAACAGACTGGAGTAGCCGATATTATTATATCAATTAAAAGAAAGAAGTGGACCTGGGCAGGACATGTCATGAGGAGGAGAGATAACAGATGGACTGTAAGAGCGACGGAATGGATACCAAGAGAGGGAAAACGCAACAGAGGCAGGCAAAAGCTTAGATGGAGCGATGAAATTAAAAAGTTTGCGGGCATAAAGTCGAACCAACTCGCTCAAGATAGGGTGGAGTGCAAATCGTTGGGAGAGGCCTTCGTCCAGCAGAGGACCTAAACAGGCTGATGATGATGATTATGATGATGATGATGATGATCTATATTTTGCCTTCTGCGCGCTTCTCCAGAGCTTTGTACCTTTCAGTGGTCCTCCAACGCCTGCACTTTCTTCTAGGAGCAGGTATTATCCTCCATAAGAAAGTGTCTGCAATGTCTGGCTAGTATTGCTTCACGTGTCGTTTAAGTAAGATTGTGGCTGTCATGCAAGTAAAACGGTCGAGCTAAACAGTAACTGTTGATTCTAACAGCCGTGCACTGTAAGACTCTCCCAATTTATGTTAAACGACACCACTTCACACTGATGCCCTATTGCAAAAGCTCATTTCTATTTCATTTGCGTTCATTTGCCTGTCCTAAAGCAAACCCGAGAGTCCTAGTTATAGCACTTGTGCTCTGATTTTCTGTATCTATCTATCTATCTATCTATCTATCTATCTATCTATCTATCTATCTATCTATCTATCTATCTATCTATCTATCTAGCCGTCCACATCTCGTTCACCCAGCATACACCAAAGTTGAATCGCAGGGTAAGGATGTGTGACGAACATGAATGATTTATCTTTGCATCCCTGAAGTCATATACTCGTCATTTACGTCATGACTAACGGCACTACAGTCACTTAATTGTGGCTCATACCAGCAGTGCCCGGCCCACGGTTGGCGGGTGTGCGTCACAGGTGTTTTCATCTTGTAGAACCTTTGTCATCCAAGGAGGAAGTAAAATAGATATACGAAAAACCGGGGCTGCTTTAAAGAAAATTATGACGCACCTGGACTGCGGGCATCAAACCCACAACTTTGAGCGACGCCTCAAGTTCTCTGCACTACACCTCAGTGCATGATCTCCAGGATCGCCCACATTTCTCTGTTGGCAGTTGACAAACGACGGCCGGCTGAAAGAGGTGCGCTCTTAAAACCACAAATGAGCACCACTTGCTGTAGGTTGCGAATGGAATGTAGACATAACAAGCCAGTAGACAGACATGCAACCTACGAAGCTTTGCGGTGGTATCGAACATAGGCCCTCGAGGTGCCAAGCAAGCACATTACTACCAGGCTAGGGGTGCTTCACCCGTTCGGTAATATAGTAAATAAACCTATTGCACCAGCAGGTGCAACGATGGTGTTTGTGTAACGTCAATCCCGCGTCTAATGTCTGATCGGAGCTATCGTAGCAATATATATTTTCTGCTATTGTACAGTATGCTTTTGTGCGACTTTCCTCGATCCCGTAGGAACACTTCAGCGAAGCACGCTTATCATGAATGCACCCTATAGTGCATTTTCTTCGGTAAAACAGATGTGTGTGATATGCACTAACATTCCATAATCAAAAGAAGAGGCGTGCAGGACACGGACACAAGAAGAGAAGTGAACACCACGAACGCCGACTATTTTTGGGAGGATCCGTGGTGTTCACTTCTCTTCTTGTGTCCGTGTCCTGCACGCCTCTTCTTTTGATTATGGAATGTTACCAACTCGCTCAACTTTCTGTCCTTTTATGCACTAACATGAGTTCCAGCGTTACATCGTACCATGAGCTGCCATCCAGCCGCCACGGTGCTGTCGAGGTTCCTGATTAGCTCACGTTAAGCATACGCATGGATTAGTACGTGCGCTTAGTAGAGAAACTTTCACCCTACTCGTAACAGTTAATTTAATGCCAAGCAATTAGTCATAAGCAATTTCTTCGTTGACTGCTTCGCATGACATTGATTAGCGCAGTGCGTGTATCCTTTTATGCCCATGCATTACCCTGCTTACTCCAAAATGCCAAAAGGTGCTAATATGGCAGTGATGCAGCATCTGTGCTCAGGCGGGTGTCGAGGCGAAGGTTCTTCGGCGCCAGCGCTTTTTGGGAGGATCCCAATTTCTCCCGCTTGCGACAGTATAGCTTCGTTGCTTGTAACACTGTCACCAAATGCCGCGTTGTCAGTAATTCGGCAGAGCAAGTACTGGTCGCCGATGGTGCTTCATTGGCTGCATCTGACGTTGATGGCAACCAACATTCCGCAGTTTATATACTCGGGGAATGCACGTATGCTTGATATAACTGAAGTTAATGCGAATGCGTCTGTACATACCTAACAGCAAATGAAGAAACCCCCTGTCATCTCCGTAGCGTTAGACTGGCTGAACCATCATCATTCGCACAAACGTGCTACGTAGCCGTGCTAACTAGACCCTCGGGTATTTATGGCATTGTTCAGATATTTTTTTCCTAATTTCATTTAATCGCCAGCCTCCGATCATGACGACGCGTGTTTCGCAGCTTGAAGAAACGTTGTGAGAGATAAGATAAAGGCTGCGATAAAAATGAAACATTAATGGCGTAGCTGTGTTATGAAACAGCCAGAGCATCCGAAGAGGCGTCCGCACTACGAGGAAAAGGAGGGCCTTCGTGTGTGTCATCCACACTTAATTCGCCCATTATTTCTTTTTTGGCGAACTGAACCCCGGCGCTCACGAGCTGTCACCAGCACCCCACGACATCACCGCAACAAGAAAACCAGGCCTTCGCAGCTTGTGCTGCTCCTACCGTTTCTCCCACACGCTGCTGCATGTATTGTGTATTGCTTTCTTCACATAAATTTATTTTCCTATGCTAACCGCATAGATTTGAGTGGCACGTGAGAACGACAGAGGAAGAAGGTTGTATTGAACACGCGAAATAACTGACTTTTCTCTTAATATGTTTCGCGATGTAACCTTGAAAACAGTCACGCCTACCGTAAACTGGTCGGAATCAGTTCTTAGATCCAATAAGAGAGGGCGTACTTGATGTGAGTATCGCAAAACAGCGACTATTTAGAGCATAATCTTGAATGAACATTCTGATGTGGCTCGTGAAGCCTGGAAACAGGCAGTGTGAATGCAAGTGATGCAGCCTCGCTATTTTGGCTATGCGAGCTACTAACAACTCTTTCGTTTTCTTGGATCTTCCATCTAAATCTACGCTCCTCCAATAGGGTTTCGCTGCCTGACTAGTACTTTTAGCTGAGTAGTATTTTGCTAGTTTTGCTATAACCGTGCATTACGGCTGCTGTACACTTAAATATATGAATAAATAAACAGACGCAGAAAGCAGCGAAGCGATATACTCACTTGAATCTAGAGACATGTTTTGAGACATTGCATGTACATCGCAGAAAAAAAAAGACATTTTCAGAAGGTAAAGAATACGCTGTAGGTTCCCTGGTATAACGGTCAGTAAAAGAGCGCGTCGCACTGAAAGCAAGTTTTATAGCTGAAAGCACAGTTGATATTTCACAACGTCGGCCATACCACAATGCAGGAAAAAATATACAAAAATGAAAACAAATATTGAATGGGGAGTGGGCGTACGGGACAACTACATGAAATGATCACAGACGGAGCGTTACACTTCGAAACCTTAACGCGAAGCCGATGCGCTGGATGCTGTGGTAAAAGGAACTAGCGAAGCTTCCTTGAAAATAAAGTTATGCACGCGGCCGACTCTAGAGCCGTTGTGTTCCTTTTTTGTGTTTGTGAGAAGCTTGCAACTACAGATCAGACGCAAGTAATCATCATTTGTACCACAGTAACAATTTTGGTGGCCACAAAAAGAGAACGCCAACCGAGAGCTCCGTCACCAACGTGAGAGAACAAAATTCATGAAGAGGAGAGTCCCGAAATGTGAAAATCGAATGGGATCTAGACTGGTTTTCTCTACGGCTTTCCTGCCCTGATGGTCCTTCGCGAGAAAGGTAATCTGAACTGGAAATGGGCTTTTGATGGAACTGTGACGTTCCGTACTTCATGAAGTATGTAATGGACATGCATTCTCTGTTTCCCCAGCATTCGTATTTTAGTCTATTTCTTTCATACGTATACCTAACCATTTTGGATTCCCTAACGCACATGCTCTTGCGTAGTTAGGTTTCGATAACCTGCGTATTTGCCTCAAACCAATTGTGCAGGGAAAAAAGCAAGCACAAATCATTGCTCAGGATAGGGAGTTCTAAATAAAACAAGCCACACAACGGTGGCCTAGTGGGTGTGCCATTCAACCACTGATTCGAGAGTTGTGGAATCGAAATCCGGCCACAGCGGTAGCACTCTGTTGTAGACAAATTGTCGGGGCCTGTACATTGTGCGATTAAAGTGCACGCTTAAGAATCCCAGGTGGTTGAAATTTCCGGATCCTTCCACTACTGCACCTCTCGTGATCATCTCGTTTTTACGGAATGTAAAAAGCGAGAAATAAATCGATTAATAATCTGAAACACGGCAGAAATCTTCTCTCTTTTAGATCGGAATGCTGATTGATGGTAAATGGTGTAGAGTGCCGTATGGATTTCCTTGTAGTTTTGAGCTGAAACCGCAGCAATGATAACGCTCCTTTTTATACATGCACTCTACCTTGCGAGCACACAACTCATCTGCCCGTACTCATGTTCTTGTGCTTAGAGATTTGTCAATTGTTCGCGCTCTCGATTTCTAGCCTACTGGTTTGCTCGTTAGCCCAACTAGCGCCCGCTTATACAGATGTTGGTCCTGCATTCGAGCCCCGGAGAATAGTGAATTTTTCACCAAATCAGGAGCTTTGATACTTAGGAAATCAAAGTGGATTTCCTTATGGTTTTTTCTTACAAATAGGTGGACACTGATTTTCTCTTTAATGTTGTCACTCCGACTTGCCGAATTCCGCAGAACTCGCTTGCCATACTAGCGCTGGAAATGTATAGCTTGAAGGGATTCTATATTTCAAAAGTTACCGCAGTGGACTGATTTAGAATATTATTTATTTATTTATTTATTTATTTATTTATTTATTTATTTATTTATTTAAATACTATCCATTCCATTACGGCGTTACGGAGAGGAGTGGGTTTACAAATTCCTGAGGGTAGTCTTGATGATGGATGATCAGGGTTACTGGCGATGGAGGCGGAGAGGTGATTCCAATCGGACGAAGTCTTCGGTAGGTAAGAAAGGAAATGCATGTTGGTCTTGTAGAATGGCGCTTGACCTTTGTGGCTGTGATGAATGCAAGATGAAAAGTAACATGGCGGCGAGAACAAGGTGCGTTTCAGCTGAGGATTTGTGAAAAAGATTTTATGAAGAAGACGTAGGGCGAGCCTGCTCCCATCTTTCGGAAGGGCGGAGAGGCTAAATGATTTTTTATTGAAGTAGAACTAGCAGTGCGAGAATAATGAGTTCAGTTCAGTTCAGTTCAGTTTAATACCTTAAAGACCCTAAAGAGGGTATTACGTAAGGGGTGGTTACAAGAAAAAAAATAGCAACAATGAACAACTGAGTAGAGCAACAATGAACCAAGCTGAGCGACTGCGGATAGTTTAATTTCTAAGGCGCTTTCAATATACAAACTAAGCCTTCAATTTCTTAAGCAATTCCGTAAGAAAATCAGCATCACGTTAGACATTGTTATAAAATGCTCAATTATGTGTCGCATAGCTTCAATAATTCATCAATCGGAATGGGAATGACAACGATTGTAGCGTTCTAGTCCCTGCGTAGCGCGCATTAAAAGGAGATCCTTGTAAAGTAGGCACCTTTAGAGAACCTTACTCTATTACAAACTCCAAGATGCACGCTTGAATTGATACAGATACCATCGACGACGATCAAGAAAACGGAATGTGACGAGACCCAGCGTTCAGCAAGTAGACTACTCTTCGTCATAGGGGCTACGTCAAGGTAGTAGTTGTTTAGGAGTTCAAGAATATTATGACAAGCTGCACCAATTGACCTCCAACTCATATTTGCAATTACCTTAAAAGGTTTTTCATCTGCATCCCAACAGCATTAAGAATCACATTGGCAAAGCAGAATGTAATGATGTACACGACTGCCTAGCTCAAGTAAAACGTATTTTCAACTGTTGTAATATGACAAACTCTGCCACCTTATCATCATCATCATCATCATCATCATCATCATCATCATCATCATCATCAGCCTATTTAGGTCCACTGCAGGACGAAGGCCTCTCCCATCGATTTCCACTCCGCCCTATCCTGAGCGAGTTGGTTCCACTTTACGCCCGCAAACTTTTTAATTTCATCGCTCCACCTAACCTTTTGCCGGCCTCTGTTGCGTTTTCCCTCTCTTGGTATCCATTCCGTCGCTCTTACTGTCCATCTGTTATCTGTTCTCCTCATGACATGTCCTGCCCAGGTCCACTTCTTTCTTTTAATTGATATAATAATATCGGCTACTCCTGTCTGTTCTCTGATCCATTCCGCTCGTTTTTTATCTCTTAGCGTTACCCCTATCATTTTTCTTTCCATTGCACGTTGCGCGCTCCTTAGTTTCATCTCTAGTCTTTTAGTTATTCTCCACGTTTCTGTACCGTACGTTAGTACTGGGAGAATGCAGTGATTGAATACTTTTCGCTTTAGTGAGAGCGGTAAGTTTCCAGTCCTGATTTCGTAATTCCTTCCGAATGCGCTCCAGCCCATCCTTATTCTACGGAGAATTTCTTTTTCGTGGTTAGGAGTTCCTGTTATTAACTGTCCCAGATATACATATTCGTTTACACATTGTAAGGGTTCATTGTCGATTGTAAATTCCTGTTCCTTAGCTAGGCTATTGAGCATAACTTTGGTCTTTTGCCTATTCATTTTTAACCCAATTTTAATACTTTCCCTGTTTAGGTCATTAATCATGTTTTGTAGTTCGTCTCCATCATTGCTAAAGAGTACAATGTCGTCTGCAATCTTAAATTGCTGAGATATTCTCCATCTATTCGAATGCCCTTTTCTTCCCAGTCTAGACGTTTAAAGACTTCCTCTAAACATGCAGTGAATAACATCGGGGATATCGTATCTCCCTGTCTCACACCTCTCTCGATCGGGATTTCTCTGCTTTTCTCATGTAGGAGTAGTGTGGCTGTGCAATCTTTGTATATGTTGTTTATGATTTTCACGTATACGCCAGGTACCCCTTGTCGTCGTAGAGCTTCTAGAACTGCTTGTATTTCTATGGAGTCAAATGCTTTCTCGTAGTCGATAAACGCCATATAAAGAGGTTTGTTATATTCGGCGTACTTCTCAATTACTAGGTTGATAGCGTGGCTGTGGTCCATTGTCGAGTAACCTTGCCTAAAACCAGCTTGTTCTCTCGGTTGGTTAAAGGCGAGGGTTTCTCTTATCCTTGTAGAAATTACTTTTGTAAATAGCTTGTATATTACTGGGAGTAGGCTAATTGGTCTGTAATTCTTTAACTCCTTTATGTCACCTTTCTGGTGGATAAGGGTTATATTAGCATTTTCCAACTGCGCGGTACACTACATGTCCTGACTCATTTCGTGAAAAGCGATGCAAGTTTTTCAAGTACAACATCTCCTCCGTCTTTGATCAAGTCGGCTGTTATACCATCTTCACCGGCTGCTTTACCGCGGGCCATGCCTTTGGCAGGTTTTTTGACTTCGTCAGTGGTTATACATGGAATTTCAGTATCTTCCTCTGATTCTATTTCTTTTAGGGTTGTATGGTCTGTCTGAGAGCTGTACAGTTCCGAGTAGAAATCTTCTGCTACCTTTACTATTTCGTTGAAATTATTGATAACGTTACCGTGTTTATCTTTTAGCGCATGCATTTTATTTTGTCCTAAGTGCAGTTTCTTTTTGACCGATTTAATGCTGGTGCCTTTTTCTACTGCTTTCTCTATTTCTCTCGTGTTAAAGTTTCTTGTATCTCTTTGCCTGGCTTTACTGATCAACTTTGATAGTTCTGCGAATTCAATCTTATCTTTGGGCGAAGTTACTTTCATTTGTTGACGTTTTTTTATTAAGTCTTTGGTAGATTGGGACAACTTACATGTTGTTTGGTTTGCTGTTTTACCCCCGACTTCTATCGCTGTTTCAAGGATTGTTTTCGTTAGAGCTTTATTTATTTCTTCTACATCGTCACCTTTTTCGCCTAACGCCTCGAACGTGTTGCTTAGGGCGACTTTAAATTAACTTCGTTCTTCGATTTGATTACCTCTAGATTACATTTTTTTCTAGTAAATAATTTAGTTCTTGTTTTCTTTAGGTTGAGCACAGTCTTTGCTCTTACTAATCTGTGATCGCTGCATTTTATCTTCCCCACTACTTCTGTGTCTTGAATTATACCTGGTTATTCGCACATTATAAAGTCGATTTCATTCTTTGTTTCCCCGTTAAGGCTTTTCCACGTCCACTTCCTATTCTTGTGTTTCTTGAAAAACGTGTTCATTATTCGAAGTCGGTTTCTTTCGGCAAATTGTACGAGCATATCCCCACGGTTATTTCTACAGCCGACTCCGTAGTTGCCAATCGCCTGATCTCCACTTTGTTTTGTCCCTACTTTGGCGTTGAAATCTCCCATGACTACTGTGTATTGTGTGCGTACTTTCGTTATTGCTAATTCGATATCCTCGTAGAACTGCTCCACTTGCTCGTCGTCGTAGCTCGTTGTTGGCGCATATCCCTGGATTATCTTACGTTTATACCGCTTATTTAGCTTTACTACGACGCATGCTACCCTTTCGTTAATGCTGTAGAATTCATCTACATTACCCGCTATATCTTTGTGAATTAGGAACCCGACGCCATATTCTCTCTTTTCGGGTAATCCTCTATAGCATAGGACATGTCCATTGTTTAAGACTATGTAGGCTTCACCTGCTCTCCTAACTTCGCTAAGGCCAATGACGTCCCAACTAACTCCTTCTAGTTCCTCGAGTAGTTCCGCTAATCTAGCTAGCTTCGCTGGAGAGGGATCTTGCATTGAACGTTCCAATGTTTAGTTTCCAGTGGCGGCCTGTCCGGGTCCAGTGATTGTTACTGCCCTCTGCTGCTTCACAGAGCTGACCGCCGCCATGGACAGATGTTCTGCAGCTGCTGGACACTGAGGGCGAAGGTTTAATTGTAGACATCGTGTGGTAGGTGGTGGCCAAGTACTTAACCAGGGAGGCCAATTCCTGTTCTGGTGTAGGAGTGAGTCGTAAACGGCAGTTGAACGACTGAAAGCATTTCAGGTACCCAACCGTCACCAGGCCCCCCGCCAACGTGATTTCGAGTACTATAATAACAAACCCGCAAAAAAAAAAAAAAAAAAAAACGAAGAAGGGGGGGGGGGGGTCGGGGCGTCGAACCTATGACCCGTGGCGGCCCCGGTTTCGGCGCCTCCGCATCGTTAAACGTACATTCTTTCAAGGCCTTTCATGGGCGATAATTTCTATCCGAATTAATATTGCGTACAGTATTTTGGTCTCAAAATGATCGCGACATCCAGAACGTCATGGTTCTTAAAACTGCTCTGACAGGTAGACTGACGCGCGTGGAAAATCGTGTTTTAGCGAATCATTTTGACTTGTCGGTTGTAGCTAAGCAGACCTGTTTTCGCGTGCAGAGTTCTGCGCGCTTGGCGAGCGTAGTCAAAATTGGGGTAAAAGAAATTTTTGAAAACCTTCCATGTTCTCCCGTATACAGAAATAGTTTTTACGGCGTAAAACCGTATATGTCGTGTTATTTGCAGTATTTCTGGAACTATTACATTCCCACTAAACCCGCACGGTATGCGAAGCTGCAGTGGGAAAGCTAGAAATGCACATATAATGAAATATATTATGCAGGCACTTCGCTCTTAATTACACCTAACGCATACCTATCTACGTGTGACCGTGAATATTTAACCATTGTGCATCACTAAGGAATCATTCATTCCGAAAGAATTCAATGTCTGTCGAAATCGCTGTGTGTTATTGTTCACGCCACTGCCCCTGCATTTTCTTTCCTTAACTAGCGCGCCTCATTAATCATCCGCTGTCCAATTAGTCATTGATGGAACGGTGGGACCATCGAGCTTCAATCAGGAAATCCACTAAGGCGCTGCCGACGTTCCTACGAGTGACGCGAGCCTCCCGGAACGACTTTGATACTGCAGTGTGTGTATGTGCTTGTGTGTGCGTGTGCTTAACTCTCTCGCTATCATTATTTTACTGCTTACTTATTCCTTACTCCTTACTTATCATTATCTTACTCCTACCATTACCCTTTATTCTCTGCAGGGTAGCAAGCTGGTCCCTTTTCTAGTTACACTTCCTGCCGTACGCGCTAGTTTCGTCCATTGCCGCCCATAAGGAAACATACCACGTGAATAAACAAATGTGATTACGAGGACGGTCTATTTTATAACGCTATAAAAATGCTTTAAGGAGCAAAAGAAAGCTCGTGTATTATAAAATTCGTCACAGTCGTAAAAAAGTCGGTTCAATAGTACGCTATATCGCAAAACCATAATGGTAATTACAATGCGGAAGACGAAAACGAGCAAAAAAAAGCAAGCAACCACACAGAACGAGAACAATATCGTAGAACAATACCATGCGTTTTGCGGCTTTAGCGCTCTCTTTACAAACTGTTTCTTTATATGCGCGGCCATTGCATCGCTTGAAACGATGCGGCATTATTTCCAGCTATACTTACCCCGTCGTTTTTTCAAGTACTTTACCGCACCAAGGCCTCGTAATCGACATGGCACTGTCAGCTCCGTCTTTCTCTACCGCACCCTCTACATTCACGAAACGTTTGCGGCTCCTTAGGATTCCATCCAATTGCTAGCAACACAATACGAGAACAGATATGGAAGAGCCTGTTCAGTGTTCTCCCTCGTTTCTGCCCTCCCTTTCCTTCCTTGCTTGCTCTTCGTTGTTGTTGATAGCACAGATAAGGCTCCGCAATTTAGATGAAGAGACACGCAAAGAGTTCTACTGAGTAAGAGGATACGAGCGTTCATTGGGCACTGAACACGCTGTTCCTGCATACCCGAAACCTGACGTTTTGAAAAGTATCGACGGGTGTGCTAGTCGGTGCTCCATTACTTTTCAAGTAATAGCGCAGAGAAAACGCGTACGAAGAAAAGAATGAGACGGGACACAGGGCTACTAGCAGCTCAGTGGTTTTAATTCGCGTGGTCACAAACATACATATGCACACTACGCAAAAGAAAACTGGAAGAGAGGGAGGACACACACGACCAAAATGACACGACAATCAAGCAGGCGGCTGACGTGACAAAAACAGCATTTCCTTTTTCGATTAACAGACTGATAGGGGACTTACAGCGTCTCTACCTTTAATTTCCACCGCTTCAGTTACTTCCCTCGCGAGCGGCCCACTGATTTTCGCCAGCGACAGCGTATGCCTTAATAAAGGTTTGCATCCGCAGCGCGCACAATGCACGGCGAGGTGCCCCGACACTGTTAAATTCCCAACGTTGTTGCGGTGCTCACGCAGACGATCGTTTGGAGGGACTAGGCGTAGTAAGAATTTTCCGGTATGTCGATAACTACCTAGTTTTGTTAGAATGAAAAAGAGACCCTAGTGGCGATGGTACAAATGCTGTCCATTTTGTTAATAATAAGTGCTCCTGCGCTCTCGTTTAAAGTGCCAGTTAACGGATCCACCAGCTTTTTAGATCTCGCCGTCACTTTTTGCCTAGCAAGAAGAAATGCTGGTGATAAGAGCGGAGAGGCGAAAAACCCATTCTCCCATACTCATCCGCACATTCAATTCACTTCAATTCAATTTTATTCAACATCTGACAGATGTTCGGTGCACGGAAACAAAGCCTGAAAAGGCTTGACTAGATCCATGCACCAGACTATGGCATACAATGGTGTGAATTACAACAATAATAGCGGTAGGAAGGAACACATAAAGGGAAATAAAGAAAAGCCCAGAGGAAGTACGTAAAGGCATCTATAAAGGAAAAACCATATATACACATCAGAACTACAAGAACGTTTCTACATTACATTTCTTAGTAATTCACATATTTAATCCGTACATACGAAAAGTACTGGAAATTCGCTAAATTTTAAATCAAGGAAACAAACATATGTAGTACATTGAAAAAAAAAGAAACAATCACAGTTGCACATACATATTGCGGAACTCATCGAAGCCATGAAAGCTATACCGCGTACTTTCTCTGGCAAGTTCATTTAGTAGTGTACGTAATGTGTACCTGGGCATTTGCTTTCCACAAGTCGTGCGGCATTTTCGAACTTTCCATATCTCAGGATGGCGTCTATGGTATGCAGGGTCGCCTTTACCAATTTCGCCAATGTCTTTAATTCACATATTTAATCCGTACATGTGAAAACTACTGGAAATTCGCTAAATTTTAAATCAAAGAAACAAACATATGTAGTACATTGAAAAAAAAAAAGAAACAATCACAGTTTTTTCCAACTTATGTTGACGAAGTAATCTGGAATTGTAAATGTTTTGTAAGCTTACAATTTTAAGCTCCTCGAACATGTCCTCTGTGTGACTAAGGTAAGGAGCTTTAAAAACTATGCGTATTGCACGCTTTTGAAGTAAGAGAAGTTTTTTTTATATTTCCTTTTGTTGTCGTCCCCCAGTTAGTACAACGAGGCATCATACGCTTTTGTTTCAAAAAGGACTTCTTGAAGCCATCTCAGCAATTGGTTCATAAAGCTTTCCGAGATCATGTGGTATGTCTGGTTGACAGGGGCTACCCGATGCATGTGTTGACCGCTGTAGGAGGTAGCATGCTAAACAATGACAAAAAAGATGACCGAAAGGCCTCCGAACATGTGACTTGTGAAACAAAGAGGACTGCCATACTGCCCTATCTCCACACTACTAGTCATAACTGAAAAAAAATTGCGAAACGAGCAGGGGTGCAGACAGTGTGATCCGCACCGTTGAAATTGTCGAGCTTGTGCGACTGGGTGAATGGGGGTGCGCGTGAGCTTCGAGGTTCCGACAAGGTACACCGTCCCGAACTATTTGTTTCCTGCGATGAAGGAGTGGTATATACCATTCCTCTCACATGTGGAAAGAAGTCCTTAGGTCAAACTGGGATGTGCATCAACGATCGTCTGCGTGAGCAGCGCAACAACTTTGAGAACTTAAGTGTCGGGGCACCTCGCTGCGCATTCTACGCACTGCGGGTGCAAACCTTCATTAAAGCATGCGTGGTCCGATTCAAACTAGGATTCAAACTTAGCGACTACACGTCGTGAAATTTCCTCGCTACCACTACTCTGCGTCTTATTATCATTCTTTTGATTTATTGCCTGTTTGTATGC
The DNA here is from genome assembly GCA_013339685.2 of Hyalomma asiaticum. Classification (NCBI taxonomy): domain Eukaryota; kingdom Metazoa; phylum Arthropoda; class Arachnida; order Ixodida; family Ixodidae; genus Hyalomma; species Hyalomma asiaticum. The sequence goes on from CM023486.1 coordinate 23,727,782, forward strand.
CACAACATGGCCGTTCCTGCCTAGAATGTCAGTCGACACAGTGACCTGCTGTTTGACTACAGCTTTGATGTGATACACATAAGAGGGACACAATTTTTTTTGCGCACTCGACTTTTTAGACTAAAAAAACAAGCCGATCACGAGTGACATCAATGGAAGCAGCAACTAGCATCCTTTACAAATCCTAAAGAAACATAAAAGAATACCAAATAGACAGAGAGGACGTTCGGCGGCTTCGGCCGAACTCGATAGCCTTTCCACTAGTCGACATGTATATGTAGAAGTCTTTTATGTGACCTATAAATGCCGCTCGGCAAATAAAGGTGTCGTGTACGCGCACACCTAGCGACGCACGGCCGCTCCAACTGCTGTGCCTAGCCTGTGGGTTCTCCGAACGCTCGCGAAGCCCGACGCGACAAAGGACTCCTGCGGTGCCTGCACTGCCGAATTCCTTTCGTACTCTCGACCCCACTTCCTCTCGTTCTCTTTTGTAAAAAGCAAATAAACCAGTTTCCTACCAGCCACCATGCTGTACGGTCTCTCTGCCACGGAGCTCCGTCGCTCCCAACATAACACTGGCGACGAGAAGTTGATTTTGTAAGCGCATAGTTCTCGAGGTTACACCCATGGTACTGGAGGAATGCACGGTGCCATCGAGCTTTTTTAACGGCAAGAACTGGTCATCGTGGATCCAGCGCCTGACCTTCTACTTCATAGCGAACGACGTCTCCAACGAAGAAAAGAAGCGCGCGCTCCTTCTGACGCTATGCGGAGCCGACACCTTCGAGACCTGCCTGCGCGCTAGTCGCGCCGAAGACTCCTGGAGAAGTCAGCTATACCGATATGGTTACACTCCTTCAGAAGCACTTCGACCCGCGACCGTCTGAGCTGTACAGCCGGTACGTCTTCCAGCGACGCGACCAGCTGCCGGGGGAGTCAATCAGCAACTACGTCGCAGCCCTCAGAAGCTTGTCAGCTGACTGTAACTTCGGAGTGCCAACGACAACGTTTGCAACATCGACACTACCGGCGGAAGGCCACGCAGTCCGTTCAACCGAACCCCACCATGCTGCCCCAAGACGTTATGCTTCGCGACAGATTTGTGTGCGGCATCAGCGACGAGCACCTCCAATAGCGATTGTTCGCGGAGAAAGATTTGACATTTCAACGCGCGTTGGACTTGGCGCTGTCGTGCGAAAGTGCGTCGAAGCAACAACGAGGGCTTAAGGAAGCGACGAACTCCGGAGAAGTACACAAGACTTCGCATTCCAAAAAAGAAGGCAAAACTTCGCCTCAGCAACGACGCTGCTACCGATGTGACGGCTGGCACGAGGCTGACACGTGCAAGTTCAGGACAGCGCAATTCCGTTTTTGTGCTAAAAAGGGACACATTGAGAACGCCTGCCGCACCAAAAAGAGGCAAATCAAAGAAGGCAACCTCAATACAAGGCAAGAAACGCGCACGGTTAACGCACAATCTGCCAGCTACGACCCTGTGCACAGCGATAGGTGCTACGATCTACATGCCGTGAGTGGGCGACAACCCTGCCCCAATTTCCTCGTTGACGTAAAAGTCGAAGGAAGGCCCCTGAAATTCGAAGTTGACACGGGGGCCGCATGTTCTCTCATTAATGAGGCTATCTCCCACCTAACATGGCCATCGAACGCCCCAAAGCTTTTGAGAGAACCCCTAGACTTACGCACTTGGTCAGGGGAGGAACTTCGCACACTCGGTTCGGCACAAGTTCGTGTGCGCTTCAAATCAAAGGACTATGTGCTGCCCCTGCTGATAATGAAAGGGACTGGCTGCAGTTTGCTAGGACGTGACTGGTTGTCGGCTCTGAACATCCGTGTGCACGGAATACACCAGGTTGGCGACCCAGGACAAGCGATCCAGGATGTTCTCGCACGCCATCCTGATGTTTTCAAAGGAGACATCGACGGCTACGTGGGACCATTGAATAAGGCACCACCTCCTAACTGGAAACGCGCGACTACACCATGGCACACAATTCACGCCGACTTCGCTGGCCCCGTGGAGGGAAAGATGCTACTAATTGTAGTCGACGCATACAGCAAGTGGCTCGAAGTGCGCTACATGCGAAACATACAGTCACCAACATTAATTGAGGAACTGCGCAATCTGTTCGCAACTTTCGGCATTCCCGAAAGGTTGGTTACTGATAACGGCCCGTCCTTTGTTTCTGCAGAAATGGAAGATTTCCTGAAGAAAAATCGGGTAACGCACGTCACAAGTGCGCCCTATCATCCGGACACGAATGGGCAAGCGGAAAGAATGGTCCTCGAAACAAAACAGGCGCTAGCCAAGGATCAATCCGGCCCATTTGCTTGCAGGCTAGCTCGTTTTCTGCTTAAACAGCATACCACTGTTTCAGTAACGACGGGGAGAACACCAGCCGCACTTATGTTCGGCCGCGAGCTCACAACGGCGATGACACGCATTCAGCCACGACCAGCTGAGAGGGCGACCACTGACCACAGCGTTACTAACTCGCCAAGAAAAGTAGCCGTCGGACAATCGGTATTCTTCCGGAACTTCGCAGGAAGCCCTGCTTGGATTGGAGGAACCGTATTGAAGAGGCTCGGACATCGATCTTGGCTGATAAAGTAAGGAAGCGGAACGGTTCGTCGGCACCTAGACCACATTAAGCCAGGTGCGGAAGCCTATCCGACGGAATTTTCGCCGCCGAGCGATCAAGCGAACGGACCAGCAGACAGTGAACAGCCATGCACAGTGCCGGCTCCGTACGGGATCGCGCTGCCAGCGGAAACATCGCCGCCGCGTGATCTGCCCACAACGTCCAGCTCCGAACATGGACAAGCTGAGACTAGGTTGGACAGTTGTGCGACGCAACCCTGCGGTGACCAAGACCAAGGGTCTCCACAACACCACACTGCGCCGAGACCTAAGCGTGATCGGCGTCCACCTGATCGATATGGTGACCCCTTCTGAGGGGTAAGGGATGTCGTGTACGCGCACACCTAGCGACGCACGGCCGCTCCAACTGCTGTGCCTAGCCTGTGGGTTCTCCGAACGCTCGCGAAGCCCGACGCGACAAAGGACTCCGGTGGTGCCTGCACTGCCGAATTCCTTTCGTACTCTCGACCCCACTTCCTCTCGTTCTCTTTTGTAAAAAGCAAATAAACGAGTTTCCTACCAGCCACCATGCTGTGCGGTCTCTCTGCCACGGAGCTCCGTCGCTCCCAACACAACAAAAGGTATACTTCAAGAGTGACTTACACGGCACATTTGTCGCTCAAACGGCGATATTTCAGTATAGCGGCAGTGCCGACGTTTGACATATGCAGCTTCGATTGATTGATTTCTGGGGTTTTACATCCAAAAACCACGATATGATTACAAGAGGCGACGTAGTGGTGGGCTCTGGAAATCTGAACCGCCTGGGGTGCTTTAAAGGGACTGTCTACCGTCCTTCATCGCTCTCCTGTTTTTTGGCTCAATAGAAAGCGTACCTTTCGAAGTGTCCCAGCGTGCAGTGGTTTCTCCAGAAACTGAATAGAAATTATTAAAACACAATTTTTTTATCTACGAAGTCGCTCCTTTCCTAGTGTAGGCATGCCAGCAACACTGGGTACCGCGCATGATGCGTCGTCGTCTCCCTGGAAACCCTTTCGGGCGCGGGAGGCATCTCAACGCGAACCGGCTTCAAGGTCGCCATTCCAGAGGCGACGACGAGGAGGAGAGGCGAGGGAAAGTCGGCACGCGGGGGTGCGTCTCGGACATGCAGCGCCGCATGCATGACAAGCGCAGTACTACGCGCCTCCGCAGGCAGACGAATTGCGCCACATGCGCCACGCCGAAAGCAGCGAAAAAAAGAACAAATTGCTCTTGCACGCTATAACAAGGTGTCTCACAGGGTGAAGTACGCATGTAAGACATACATAATCGTTTTTCAGCAGAGTATGCATACCTGCATGGGCTGGTTCTCGTACACTTGGAAAATGACGAACACGCTGTTGGGTGTCGCTAGCGGCGTTTTTTGCACCACTTTCAGAGCGAAATTAAAAACATAATTCCTTTTTTGTGGGGTGAAAGCGTGCTCGTTCCCGTAAATGTGACGCACGATCTGCCCAATTTTACCACAATCTTAAAAAATTTTCTGAGCGGTAGACAGTCCCTTTAATGTGCACTGACATCGTACAGTACACGCGGCCCAAACATTTCGCCTCCATCGAAATGCAGCCGCCGCGGTCGGGATTTGATCACGCGAATGTCGGGTCAGGAGCCGAGTACCGTAGAGACTAGACCATCGGAGCAGGGACCATGCACCTTAAAAGCACACAACTGTTGGTCGCTTTGCAAAAAGGAGGCGCAGTGCAGTGGAAAACGCGTCAACTTATTTTCAGGGTTTCGGGCCCTCTTGCCGCCAGAGATGAACGCACCTCAGATGGGCGCCAGAAGATTTTATTAAAGCTAATTCAGAACACTATCAAAATAACTCAGAACACTATAAACAGACAAAGAAGTACTCGCGGGCACCCGCACTTGTCCTTAACCTTCGCCTCAGTGGGTCACATACAGGCCGCAGACGCCGCAGCCAGTCGCCGACGGAGCGCACCCAGCACGTGTACACACCTCGAGCCAGTCCATCTCCGAATGCCCCCAGCTGTTGCTTTTAAAGCAAGCAAGTGACCCACGCCAGTGCGTAGCACTTGCAGATCAATGACCAAATCGGCGGTTGGCGCGGCTCCCACATCTATGCTCAGTAAACCTTATACTGATAGACCAATTCGTGTCAATTGCATCTGAGTCAGAGAAGAGTGCGGTAGAAACTTTACTTGACAGGTATGTGATTGCTTAAAGCGCTTCGTTTGGATGCTCACAGCGTTTTGAAATTCAGCGCAGAAATAAAAATTCTTTGTCCAGGTTGACCGATGCCAATGCTATACTAAGCGGTTATCTTGATTCGTCGGATTTCTGTTTCCTTAAGGCTTGGAGGGCCATTTAGGTGTAGGCGGAATTAGCTTGTATACGCTATGCATAAGCTTCGCTGGACGCAACTAGGGCAGACCGATCGGGACGTGGCGATTTGCGAAGGTTAAATTATTATATAAGAGCTGAACAAGCTTTCTCATAATTACAATTTGGCGCATGTAGATTTATTGGAGGTGCAGGTATTGCTAGAAGAGCGTTTGCTGCTTGTTGATAGTGGTCGGTGGCTTTTCTCTCATTTTTTGCTTCAGTTGGAACGAGCTTCTCAGAACCCCTTATAATGAACGTTAACTGCGCGGCGATGTAGAATTTTACGGCTGTAGCTTGCAGCAACATCTCCAGATATTTAACCACGACAACAGAACTACCGCCGGAGTTTTTCACAGACGCGGCATTGCATGTATAGGCGAAGTGCGGCGAAATGCACAAAATGTGAACATTCACAACTGCCGGCGCTTGATGCGCGTCGAAGCCATGCGCCGCGAACTGCTGCACACTGTAGCTCGTAGCGTTGAAGTGCGGCCAAGCCGTAAATCTTCGCAGAGTCCTCGAACCTACCGAAAACTGTAGCTGGTCCAGTGCAAAGCGAGCGCCTGTGAAACCAACGCTAGCGTCTCTCGAGCTGCTTCTAGCGTGTTCCCCAGTGGTACCAGCGCTGAGCCTCCCAGTGTACAGTGCACTCCAGCGAGCCTGTCACTGGTCCCATTGCTGCTGGCTTGTCCCAGCACGATACCAGCGCACAGCAGTGCAAGCCAGCGAGAACCCCGCCATGTCAGCGCCCGGGTGTGCACCGCTGAGGGAAATATAGTCGTTCCCATCGCGTTTTCAGCCCTCTCAGTACGGGAAAAGTTCTGGAAGTGCACTAAGTGCCCAAGTTTTTGCAACCGGGTGTGCAACCCTCGTTCGATGGCGCAAGACACGCGAACTATTGCAGAACTTAGCTATCGTTACATTTTCTTTATACGAAGCTGCAGATAATGACTTTTACTTTTTTTAACCGAGAGAACAACGCTGCGCCGAGTTTCGACATCGTAGGTAGAGGTAGTAATAAAAGAGCGAACACGGGAGAAACATTGCACCATTGATATCAACTATTTCAACAATCAGTTCTGCTGCTGCTACTTACCTCGTTCAGGAGACTTAATTACAGGGCTCTGGAGGAAGGAAGCAAGAATTAAGTGTAGTTTAAGGCGGCGCTCAGCAAAATGTCAATAGCATGCACTGGTAGTTCGTAAAACGTTATTCTTGCGAATTTCGAGACATTTCTTTCGAAAATGCTTTTCCTTATTTTTCCTCGCTTGCAGGGTTAGGCGAAGCGCTACCAGAAGTCCCTGTTGTAATCTCGCGCGCAATGAGCTGAAAAAAATTGGTATATCCCACGTGCAGTGGGATTCAAGGAAATGCGAAGCACGCATCAGGAACGTAAACTAGATCTGCATTGTTGCCTCGATATACCGATTTCGGTACCTATGAAGGCCACGAAAAGGCAGCAAGAGCACGAAGACCGTGGCACGTAAATCATGCCGCTCATGACATCCATTTCATGATTTTTGTGTTATTAAGGGCCATTTAGGTGTAGGCGGAATTAGCTTGTATACGCTATGCATAAGCTTCGCTGGACGCAACTAGGGCAGACCGATCGGGACGTGGCGATTTGCGAAGGATAATTATTATATAAGAGCTGAACAAGCTTTCTCATAATTATAATTTGGCGCATGTAGATTTATTGGAGGTGCAGGTATTGCTAGAAGAGCGTTTGCTGCTTGTTGATAGCGGTCGGTGGCTTTTCTCTCATTTTTTGCTTCAGTTGGAACGAGCTTCTCAGAACCCCTTATAATGAACGCTAACTGCGCGGCGATGTAGAATTTTACGGCTGTAGCTTGCAGCAACATCTCCAGATATTTAACCACGACAACAGAACTACCGCCGGAGTTTTTCACAGACGCGGCATTGCATGTATAGGCGAAGTGCGGCGAAATGCACAAAATGTGGACATTCACAACTGCCGGCGCTTCATGCGCGTCGAAGCCATGCGCCGCTAACTGCTGCACACTGTAGCTCGTAGCGTTAAAGTGCGGCTAAGCCGTAAATCTTCGCAGAGTCCTCGAACCTACCGAAAACTGTAGCTGGTCCAGTGCAAAGCGAGCGCCTGTGAAACCAACGCTAGCGTCTCTCGAGCTGCTTCTAGCGTGTTCCCCAGTGGTACCAGCGCTGAGCCTCCCAGTGTACAGTGCACTCCAGTAAGCCTGTCACTGGTCCCATTGCTGCTGGCTTGTCCCAGCACGATACCAGCGCACAGCAGTGCAAGCCAGCGAGGACCCCGCCATGTCAGCGCCCGGGTGTGCACCGCTAAGGGAAATATAGTCGTTCCCATCGCGTTTTCAGCCCTCTCAGTACGGGAAAAGTTCTGGAAGTGCACTAAGTGCCCAAGTTTTTGCAACCGGGTGTGCAACCCTCGTTCGATGGCGCAAGACACGCGAACTATTGCAGAACTTAGCTATCGTTACATTTTGTTTATACGAAGCTGCAGATAATGACTTTTCTTTTACATTTTTTAACCGAGAGAACAACGCTGCGCCGAGTTTCGACATCGTAGGTAGAGGTAGTAATAAAAGATCGAACACTGGAGAAACATTGCACCATTGATATCAACTATTTCAAGAATCAGTTCTGGTGCTGCTACTTACCTCGTTCAGAAGACTTAATCACAGGGCTCTGGAGGAAGGAAGCAAGAATTAAAGTGTAGTTTAAGGCGGCGCTCAGCAAAATCTCAATAGCATGCACTGGTAGTTCGTAAAACGTTATTCTTGCGAATTTCGAGACAGCTTTTTCGAAAATGCTTTTCCATATTTTTCCTCGCTTGCAGGGTTAGGCTAAGCGCTACCAGAAGTCCCTGTTGTAATCTCGCGCGTAAGGAGCTGAAAAAAATTGGTAGATCCCACGTGCAGTGGGAATCAAGGAAATGCGAAGCACGCATCAGGAACGTAAACTGGATCTGCATTGTTGCCTCGATATACCGAATTCGGTACCTATGAAGGCCACGAAAAGGCAGCAAGAGCACGAAGACCGTGGCACGTAAATCATGCCGCTCATGACATCCATTTCATGATTTTTGTGTTATTAAGGGCCATTTATGTTCGTCATGCAGTTATGTAGTGCCATACCAATTTGCATATACATCCCATTAACGAAATGGATGCTCATGACATGTAGGGGAAGATTTTCATGTTATGACATGTCATTTATGTTCGTCATGCAGCTATGTTGTGCCATACCAATCTTGTATATATCCCGTGAACGAAACGGCCAGGAGAGCACCAAGATTGTTTCATGTAAATCATGCCGTTCATGACTTGCTTGTGATGATTTTCATGTTATGACCTGTCATTTAGGTGTAGGCGGAATTAGCTTGTATACGATATGCATAAACTTCGCTGGACGCAACTAGGGCAGACCGATCGGGACGTGGCGATTTGCGAAGGATAAATTATTATATAAGAGCTGAAGAAGCTTTCTCATAATTATAATTTGGCGCATGTAGATATATTGAAGGTGCTGGTATTGCTAGAAGAGCGTTTGCTGCTTGTTGATAGCGGTCGGTGGCTTTTCTCTCATTTTTTGCTTCAGTTGGAACGAGCTTCTCAGAACCCCTTATAATGAACGCTAACTGCGCGGCGATGTAGAATTTTACGGCTGTAGCTTGCAGCAACATCTCCAGATATTTAACCACGACAACAGAACTACCGCCGGAGTTTTTCACAGACGCGGCATTGCATATATAGGCGAAGTACGGCGAAATGCACAAAATGTGGACATTCACAACTGCCGGCGCTTGATGCGCGTCGAAGCCATGCGCCGCTAACTGCTGCACACTGTAGCTGGTAGCGTTAAAGTGCGGCTAAGCCGTAAATCTTCGCAGAGTCCTCGAACCTACCGAAAACTGTAGCTGGTCCAGTGCAAAGCGAGCGCCTGTGAAACCAACGCTAGCGTCTCTCGAGCTGCTTCTAGCGTGTTCCCCAGTGGTACCAGCGCTGAGCCTCCCAGTGTACAGTGCACTCCAGTAAGCCTGTCACTGGTCCCATTGCTGCTGGCTTGTCCCAGCACGATACCAGCGCACAGCAGTGCAAGCCAGCGAGGACCCCGCCATGTCAGCGCCCGGGTGTGCACCGCTAAGGGAAATATAGTCGTTCCCATCGCGTTTTCAGCCCTCTCAGTACGGGAAAAGTTCTGGAAGTGCACTAAGTGCCCAAGTTTTTGCAACCGGGTGTGCAACCCTCGTTCGATGGCGCAAGACACGCGAACTATTGCAGAACTTAGCTATCGTTACATTTTGTTTATACGAAGCTGCAGATAATGACTTTTCTTTTACATTTTTTAACCGAGAGAACAACGCTGCGCCGAGTTTCGACATCGTAGGTAGAGGTAGTAATAAAAGATCGAACACTGGAGAAACATTGCACCATTGATATCAACTATTTCAAGAATCAGTTCTGGTGCTGCTACTTACCTCGTTCAGAAGACTTAATCACAGGGCTCTGGAGGAAGGAAGCAAGAATTAAAGTGTAGTTTAAGGCGGCGCTCAGCAAAATCTCAATAGCATGCACTGGTAGTTCGTAAAACGTTATTCTTGCGAATTTCGAGACAGCTTTTTCGAAAATGCTTTTCCATATTTTTCCTCGCTTGCAGGGTTAGGCTAAGCGCTACCAGAAGTCCCTGTTGTAATCTCGCGCGTAAGGAGCTGAAAAAAATTGGTAGATCCCACGTGCAGTGGGAATCAAGGAAATGCGAAGCACGCATCAGGAACGTAAACTGGATCTGCATTGTTGCCTCGATATACCGAATTCGGTACCTATGAAGGCCACGAAAAGGCAGCAAGAGCACGAAGACCGTGGCACGTAAATCATGCCGCTCATGACATCCATGTCATGATTTTTGTGTTATTAAGGGTCATTTATGTTCGTCATGCAGTTATGTAGTGCCATACCAATTTGCATATACATCCCATTAACGAAATGGATGCTCATGACATGTAGGGGAAGATTTTCATGTTATGACATGTCATTTATGTTCGTCATGCAGCTATGTTGTGCCATACCAATCTTGTATATATCCCGTGAACGAAACGGCCAGGAGAGCACCAAGACTGTTTCATGTAAATCATGCCGTTCATGACTTGCTTGTGATGATTTTCATGTTATGACCTGTCATTTACGTTCGTCACGCAGTCATGCTGTGCCATACAAATTTTAGCATACATCCCATTAACGAAACGGCCAGGAAAGCACCAAGACCGTTTCATGCACATCATGCCGCTCATTACATGCATGCGACGATCTTCACGTTATGACCTGTCATTTATGCTCGCAATGCAGTTGTGTTGTTCCATACGAATTTTCGTACAAATCCCAATAAAGAAACGGCCAGGAGATCACCAAGACCGTCGCATGTAAATCATGTCGCTTATGACATGCATATCATGATTTTCATGTTATGACCGGTCATTTACGTTCGCATTTCAGTCATGTAGTGCCACACCAATTTTCATATACACCCCATTAAAGAAACGGTCAGGAGAGCACCAAGACCATGATATTGTTACGGTTGCAGACAAATATTTATACCGTGTATTTACAGAGATGTACAGGTTCCGCGCAGCCAGCAAAGCTGTTGTTGCTTCGTCGTCGTCTCAGTCGTCAACGTTCTCTTTGCTTCTCCGTAACGCTACCCCGGGCGAAAGAGACGTCGTCCCGGTGCCTCATAAGGGGTCATCGGCTAAGGCGTTGTAGGATTTGAGGCGACAGACGTGAACAACATCTGCTGATATCGCACTGGATAGCGCGGTGGGTCCGACGGGAATAATCTCGTAAGTGACATCGGTAACTTGACGTAGCACGCGGTAAGGGCCTTTGTAACACGGAAGGAGCCTCTCGGAGAGCCCTACTCGGCGACAAGGGGACCAGAGTAGCACCAGGGAGCCCGGTGCGAAGTATGCGTCCTGGTGGCGGCAATTGTAAACGCGCTTCTGATTTTCCTGGGATGCCAAGAGACGAGTACTGGCCAGTTGACGGGCGTGGTCAGCACTAACTGTTGAGTCTCGTCCAGGGACTGACAGGCCAGGGTTCCAACGGGAAAACAAAGCGTTTATTGCCCGAAGCTTACGGGCTGGAGGTTACATCATGAATGGGCGGACAGTGCACTGAGCATTACCATTTAAGCACAAGTGGGCGCATGCGCACTAACTACAGTTCGGTTATCAGGTGTGCTATCACGAACACCACACTTCCTCTGCTTTTATTCTGAAGCTACTAGTTCACGTTCCTTCTCAGAACCGATCAGGTGGTTGGCGATTCCGTAGTGGGTAGCGTCGACCCTGGTCGCCTCGAGAAATGTCTGTCAGCGACGTCGGGGGCGAAGGCGAAACACTAGCTGCCGGCAATGAAGATGCTGGCTCCGGTTCGGTGTCACTCTGTGGCCACACGGAGAAACCGTCGTCTTGCGCGGCGTTTTCGGCCAACCCTGCCGTGCCTTGAAGTAGCTGGTTCTTGTGGCGCCGGCACTCGAAGCATCCTGAAGGCGTCGACGCTCGTACCCTGAAAGACACTGGTCCGCTTTGGGCAGTCACCACAGCTGGTATCCATTTGGGCTGTCCCCTGTAATTTCGTGCAAGTACATGATCACCAACACTCACATCGCGCGCCCGACACTGTCGGTTCACCGTCTGTCTGAACTGTTCGTATGCCACCCTTTCCCCCACGGCAGGTTTGAGTACATCGAGGCGAGTGCGCAACCGTCGCCCCAACAAGTTAGCTGGTGCTTCGTGTGTCGTAGCATGGGGTGTGTTGCGATAAGCGAGCAGGAATTTGTTGAGCTTTACCTTCACTGGTTGACGCGCATCATCCTTCTTTAGCGCGTTCTTCAGAGTTTGTACGAAACGCTCAGCGAGTCCATTGGTACTGGGATTGTAGGGGGCTGTTTGCACGTGTCGGCAACCCATCTCTCTTACGAACTGCTTGAACTCCTCTGACGTGAACTGTGGGCCGTTATCCGACACGATTGTCTCAGGGAACCCAAAACGAGCGAAAACATCTCGTAAGCACTCAATTGTTGCATCTGTAGTAGTTGAACGCATCACGAAAACTTCTGGCCACTTCGAGTGAGCATCGACCACTATAAGAAACATTGACTGTTGAAATGGTCCTGCAAAATCTATATGTATGCGTTGCCACGGCGCTGAGGGCCAGGACCACGGGTGCAACGGAGCTTTGCAAGGGGCACTGCGCTGTTCCTGGCAATCTGCACATGACCGCACCTTACGCTCAAGGTCCCCCTCGATGGACGGCCACCAGACGTAACTACGCGCGAGCGCTTTGCTGCGAACTATACCTGGGTGACCCTCGTGTAACTCGTCCAGAACTGCTCCCTGCAGCTTTGCGGGAATGACTACCCGTGTTCCCAGCAAAATGCATCCTTGATACAATGTCAGTTGATTGCGTCTGGCGAAGTATTGTTTCAATCTATCATCACTGACAAATATCGGCCAGCCTGTGCTTATGCACTCTTTTACTTTCGCCAGATCGTTATCCTGCTCTGTGGCATGCGCAATTCCTTTGCTCGACACTGGTAGGGAGGCCAGCCGCAATGAATAGAAAGTCTCTTCAGATTCCTGCGTTTCGTCTTTCACACATGGTAGCGGCAAACGAGAGCAAAAATCGGCTTCTGCGTTATCGCCTGACTTTTTAAAAAGAAGGTCATATCTGTATGCCGACAACGTCACAGCCCACCGCTGTAGGCGCGCAGCCGCGATAGGCGGAATACCTGTTGCTGGCCCCAAAATTTGCTGTAAAGGCTTATGATCAGTGATTAAAGTGAATGCTCGGCCATAAATATAGCAGTGAAACTTTTTTATGCCAAAGATTATGGCTAACGCCTCTTTTTCAAGCTGGCTATATTTTTTCTCTGCCTCTGAAAGCGTGCGTGAAGCAAAAGCAACTGGCCGAGACTTGCCGTCCTCAAAAACATGGGAGAGCACTGCACCTACCCCATACTGCGATGCGTCACAGGCCAGCTTTAATGGTCTATCCGGGTCGTAGTGGGCCAGCACCTGCGGCGATGACAACATTCTTTTCACTTCGTTGAACGCTTCTCCGCAGCAGTCGTCCCAGCACCAAGGAGCGTCCTTCCGTAAAAGCTGGTAAAAGGGGGCAGCAACTGTTGATAGATTAGGCACAAACTTTCCATAATAATTCACGACACCTAGGAAGGACTGTAGTTGCTGCTTGTTTGTCGGTGCGGCCGCGTTTACGACTGCTTCAATTTTCTCCGGTGAAGCAGATATTCCTGCTGCACTAATTTTGTGCCCCAGGTAACAGAGCTCATTTTGAAAGAACGCGCATTTTTCTTTCTTTATTCTGACGCCTCGCTCCAGCACGCGTTTCAAGAGTGCCTCTAGGTTGATCAGGTGTTCTTCAGCGTTTCTTCCTGTGACTAAGATGTCATCGAGATAACAACAAACTCCGTTTAGGCCCTTCAGCATTGTGTCCATTATTTTCTGAAAAATACCTGGCGCTGAGGCTATTCCGAAAGGTAGCCTGTTGACTGCAAACAGCCCTTTCTGCGTGTTCAAGGTCAAGTACTTCTTCGACTCTTCCGACATGAGTACTTGTTGGTATGCCCTGTTAAGGTCGATCTTAGTAAAATGCATTCCCCCGGCCAACGCAGCTAATAGGTCATCGATTTTAGGCAGCGGGTAGTGTGTGATGTCCAGAGAGGGGTTTATCGTTGTCTTATAATCCCCACATAGGCGTATGCTTCCATCTTTCTTTATCACCGGCACGGCGGGCGTGGCATATTCTGATGTATTCACGGGTGTGAGTATTCCCAGCTGAACCAATTTTTCTATCTCTGCTTCGACTGCTGACTGCAATGCGAATGGCACATTCCGTGCTTTTAGGAATCTCGGCCGGTGGTCGGCTTTGAAGAACAGCTCGGCCCTTTCGTCTGTGATAGTGCCTAGCTCATCCTTGAACAGAATTTTGTATTTGTCGAGCAACGCATCTAGCCTTTCCTTCGTTCGCGAGGAAAAGTCTAACACTGACCTTGAGACGTGGTTGAGGCCCCAAATCTGGTTCCAGTCTAGCCGTACTGCGTGCAGCCATTCACGTCCTAGCAGCGGTGGTCCTGCTTGATCGACGAGGTAGAGTGGTAGTTTCGCCGTCTGTTCCCCGTGCTGCACATTGACGACCGCCACACCGCAAGGTTGGACGAGTGCTCCGGTATAGGTGCGCAGGACGATGTCGGTTGGTCCGCATCTGGCTGAAGGGAACTGCTGCTTGAATTGCTTGTAAGGCATGATAGACACCGCGGCTCCCGTGTCTAGTTCCATTTCCACCAGTGCTCCATCTATTTTCAGTCCAACAAAAATAGGAGTGCGGCGGGAAACCACTCGTTCCGAAACGTCTATGGGTGGCACCTGCGTCACCACTTTCAGCGTTTTCACTCTCCGTTTCTGCTGATACACGCCACAAAATTGCCTGTTGCTGCGACAGGCCCTTTGAATATGTCCTTTCTTTCCGCACTTATAGCAAGTATTATTAACGTGAGGGCATACTGAATGAGCGTGGCTCGGAGAACCGCAGCGATAACAAACCATCAGCTGCTTACCGGCAATCGCTTGCGCCTCGTACAGATCAGCAGGGTCGTCATTGCCTTCTCCTTCCATTTTGTGCAGCTGTGTGGCCATTGACTCTACGACTCTAGTCTCGGCGACATTCTTCCGGGCTGCTTCCATGGCCAGGGCGCGCTCGACTGCTTTCGGGAACGTCAGTTTGTCGTCCTCGGTGAAGAGTACTCGCTGCACGTCCTCCCGCAGTAGTCCACAAACAAAACGATCCCGTAGCGCTTCGTCCAAATTCGCTCCAAACTGACAACTCTGGGGCAACTTCCGAAGTTCAGCAACGTATTCTGGCAGAGACTCACCTTCGTGCTGTGCTCTGCGGTAAAACTTTGCTCGTTCCCCGATTATGGATGGCTTTGGGGCAAGATGTGCGCCTAAGAGGCTCTTCAATTGCTCGAAACTTTTTTCCGACGGCAGGTCAGGTGCAGCCAACGACTTCAGCAACCCATACGTACGCGGTTCGATGATGCTGAGGAATGCGTGTACTTTGTCGCTGTCGGGAACCTTGTTGACAATCAAAAAAGAGGTCAATCTCTCCTGGTATGCCGTCCAGTCGCTTGCAGTAACGTCGAACGACTCCATTTGGCCCAGCTGCCCTGCAGACCGCACTGTCGCTTCTTCACCAAACTTCTCGCTACTCTTCATTTTTTTAGTCCCACTCTCGTCGCCAGTGTTGAGTCTCGTCCAGGGACTGACGGGCTGGAGGGTACATCATGAATGGGCGGACAGTGCACTGAGCATTACCATTTAAGCACAAGTGGGCGCATGCGCACTAACTACAGTTCGGTTATCAGGTGTGCTATCACGAACACCACACTAACGACGGCATATTCGCTCCTCAATCGCACACAAAGGGAAGCGAGGCGTCTAATGGTAAGACCGGGTGGCGACCGAACAACAGATAAAAGGGAGAGTATCCAACAGTGTCGTGTCGGGACGAGTTGTAAGCGAATGTGAAGTAGGGTAACGCGGTGTCCCAGTCGCGGTGGTCGGGTGAAACGTACTTGGAGAGCATGTCGGTAATGGTCCGGGTTAGTCGCTCAGTAAGGCCGTTGGTTTGGGGATGGTAGGAGGTAGCCAGTTTGTGCTTCGTGGAGCAGGAGCGGGGGATGTCGCCGATGACTTGAGAAAGGAAAGTGTGACCGCGATCGGTGAGGAGCTGTCGGGGGGCACCATGCACTAATATGATATCGCGTAGCAGGAAGTCGGCGACGTCGGTGGCATCGATAGTAGGGAGAGCTCGGGTGACGGCGTAACTTGTCGCGTAATCTGTAGCGACAGCGATACATCTGTTGCCGGAGGTGGACTCGGGAAATGGCCCGAGAAGGTCCAAGCCTACGCGAAAAAATGGCTCGGCGGGAATGTCGAGGGGCTGTAAGTACCCGGCAGGGAGCGTCGCTGGCTTCTTCCGAAGTTGGCAATGCTTGCAAGCAGCAACGTATCGTCGTACGGAGCGTGCGAGGCCGGGCCAATAGAAGCGACGGCGTACGAGGTCGTAGGTGCGAGTAACGCCAAGGTGTCCCGCAGTTGGTGCGTCGTGAAGCTCGTGAAGAACGGTGGAGCGAAGGTGGCGAGGAACAACAAAGAGAAGAGGTGAGCCGTCGAGATGAAAATTGCGGCGGTACAAGATGCCGTCCTTCAGGGCGTATCGCCGTAACGACGGGTCAGCGGGAGTGCGTTCAAGTTGGTCAACGAGGGTCCGCAAGGTAACGTCGTTACGTTGCTCGTTGGCCATGTCCATGAGTTGAGATACAGAAAGGACAGAGGATGAAGGGTCTGTATCTGCGTTGTCGGGCTTGTCAACAGGGTAACGGGACAAGCAGTCAGCATCGCTATGGAGGCGCCCTGATTTATGGACCACAGAATAGGAATACTCCTGCAGGCGCAGAGCCCATCGCCGAAGCCTCCCTGTGGGATCTTTTAAGGAAGAAAGCCAACAGAGGGCGTGGTGGTCGGTAACAACCGAAAAGGACCTGCCATATAAGTATGGTCGGAATTTCACAACCGCCCACACAAGAGCGAGACATTCTCGTTCCGTAATAGAGTAGTTTCGCTCCACAGGTAACAAAAGACGGCTGGCGTAGGCAATGACACGGTCATGACCATGTTGAACTTGTGCCAAGACAGCACCAATGCCATGGCCACTAGCATCGGTGCGCACCTGTGCTGGAGCTGAAGCGTCGAAGTGGCCGAGGACTGGTGGGGGTGGTGAGAATAGTCGTGAGACGAGAGAAGGCGGCCGTCTGAGACGCTTCCCAGGAAAAGGGCACACCTTTCTTCAACAGGTCGGTGAGTGGGCGTGCTATGGTGGCGAAATCCTTGACAAAACGGCGAAAGTAGGAACAAAGGCCCACGAAGCTGCGGACATCTTTCGCACACTGCGGAACAGGAAAATCTTTCACGGCGCAAACTTTCGCGGGGTGTGGTGGGATCTCCGACGCGTCGACGACATGTCCAAGCACAGTGATTTGGCGGTGTCAGAACTTGCACTTCTTCGAATTCAGCTGCAGGCCAGCCTTGCGAAAAAATTACAGCATATCCACGGGGTGAATGATGATGAGTGGGCGAAGCTCGGGAGGTTCATCGTAGATCGTGCCGAGTTCCGGATGCGTTAGTGAACGCGCACGCTACGAATCCATATGGTTCAACTATGCACAAGTGAAATCTCCCACCGGCACTTCATTGCAAGTCAAGATCCAGTGCCTATATATATATATATATATATATATTGTAACATATCCGTCCATATCGTCCATATCGTCCATATAGCGTCCATATCGGGTCTCCCACGCTGAACGCCAGGTTATAGACGCCCAGGTGAACGACATGCTTAGTCGCGGCGTTGTGCAGCCCTCACACAGCCCTTGGGCCTCTCCGGTCGTACTCGTGAAAAAGAAGGACGGTAGCATCAGATTTTGTGTTGATTATAGGCGCCTTAACAAGATCACTCGCAAAGATGTTTATCCGCTCCCAAGAATCGACGACGCACTCGACTGCTTGCAAGGCGCAGAGTTTCTTTTCTTCGTTGGATCTTCGATCGGGGTACTGGCAGGTGCCTATCGATGAAGCTGACCGCCCCAAAACTGCGTTCGTGACTCCTGACGGCTTGTACGAGTTCAACGTGATGCCTTTGGCCTTTGCAATGCCCCCGCTACGTTCGAGCGTCTTATGGACAACCTACTTCGCGGTCTGAAATGGCACACGTGTCTCTGCTATCTGGACGACGTCGTAGTTTTTTCAAAAGATTTCAACACCCATCTCATGCGCCTCGCAGCCGTCTTGGATTGCCTTACAAATGCTGGGCTGCAACTGAATTTGAAAAAGTGTCATTTCGCCGCCCGGAAGCTTACCATCCTAGGGCACGTTGTCAGCAAGGACGGTGTTCTGCCCGACCCCGCAAAGCTTCACGCTGTCGCCGAGTTTCCTAAGCCGTCAACACTCAAGGAACTCCGGAGTTTTATAGGGCTATGTTCCTATTTTCGCCGGTTCGTCCGCAATTTTGCGTCGATAATAGCGCCTCTGACAAAGTTACTCGCTGACAGCCAAGGCATATCGGCGTGGTCTTCCGCTTGCGATGACGCATTCACAACTCTGCGTGACCTTCTGACATCCCCGCCGATTCTCCGTCACTTCGACCCCGATGCTCCTACTGAAATCCACACGGATGCTAGTGGAGTTGGCCTTGGCGCTGTTCTTGCACAACGCAAGTCTGGTTTCGACGAGTATGTAGTCTCGTACGCCAGCCGAACTCTCACCAGAGCTGAAGCAAATTATTCGGTCACGGAAAAAGAGTGTCTGGCCATTGTTTGGGCGATCACAAAATTTCGACCGTACGTATATGGCCGTCCGTTTGACGTCGTGACTGATCACCACGCCCTGTGCTGGTTAACGTCGCTGAAAGATCCATCTGGCCGCTTAGCTCGTTGGGCATTACGTCTCCAAGACTATGACATCCGTGTCGTCTACAGGTCAGGCCGCAAACATTCAGATGCCGACGCTCTTTCCCGCTCTCCACTTCCCCATGAGTCTGGCGCTGCGTCTGCTTCCAGCTACGATTTGGTGTCACTTGCATACGCTGACATGCCGTCCGAGCAGCGCCAGGACCCTTGGATAGTCTCTATAATTGAGTACCTATCTCATCCGTCCCCACGTACCGCTCCCCGTTCACTGCGGCGCACAGCTCGACATTTCACCATCCGTGATGGCCTTCTGTACCGCCGCAACTATTTATCTGATGGGCGTAAATGGTTGCTGGTAATCCCTCGCCACCTGCGGGCCTCGCCACCTGCGCCTCCTTTCACGCGGACCCACAATGTGCCCACGCCGGTGTAGTCAAAACATATGCACGCCTCCGGCTGCGCTACTACTGGCGTGGAATGTACCGCTTTGTCCGACAGTACGTACGTTCATGCTCCCAGTGCCAACGTCGGAAGAGCCCATCTAACATAATCACTGGACCACTTCAGCCACTGCCATGCCCATCCCGACCTTTTGACCGTATCGGAATTGACTTGTATGGTCCCCTTCCCTACACACCTGACGGCAACCGCTGGGTGATTGTCGCTATTGACCACCTGACGCGCTATGCCGAAACTGCCGCGCTGCCAGAGGCCACAGCACGTGAAGTCGGCTTATTCATCCTTTACAAACTTGTTCTTCGCCACGGCGCGCCTCGTGAGCTACTCAGCGATCGCGGACGCTCGTTCCTCTCTGAAGCCGTCGAAGCCCTCTTGCGTGAATGCAACGTTGTGCACCGTACAACCAGCGCATACCATCCACAAACCAACGGAATGACTGAGCGCTTCAACCGTACGCTGGGCGACATGCTCTCCATGTACGTGTCCGCTGATCATACCAACTGGGATCGCATATTACCATTTGTCACGTACGCCTACAACACCGCCACTCAGTCTACAACAGGCTTCTCTCCCTTCTTTCTTCTTTACGGCCGCGAACCTTCGTCATTTATGGACACTATTCTTCTGTATCGCCCGGACGCGTCAGAATCCACGCCTCTATCGGAAGTCGCAACGTATGCCGAGGACTGCCGACAGCTCGCTCGTTCCTTTACCGCTGAAGACCAAGTGCGACAGAAAGACCGTCATGACCAAAACCTGCCTTCACAGTCATATTCGCCAGGAGCATTGGTGTGGCTTCGCGTTCCCTCGTCCGTTCCTGGCCTTTCCGCGAAGCTACTTCCCAAGTATCACGGCCCTTACCGTGTCCTACGTAAAGCATCTCCGGTAAACTATATTATTGAGCCTGTCGACCCATCCACAGACCGCCGCCGTCGGGGCCGCGAAACTGTTCATGTCGACCGCCTGAAGCCGCACTATGACCCGCCCGTTGTACCTGTTCCTTAGGTCGCCAGGATGGCTCCTCTTCAGCGGGGGAGTAATTGTAACATAAATAGGGCGCAGATAGAAGAGCCAGCAAAAGACGAAGACGAGGACAGTTGTTGGTGCTCGCGCTTCCTCCGTCTGAACGGCTGGTCGATTCAGCTTTGCTCTCTCCAATAAACGCCTCACTGGCTCAACGCTAAACGCGTACCATCAATATATATATATATATATATATATATATATATGGGTTGCCGGTGAACGCTTCTCCAACGCGAGCAGTCGGTATTTCTCAATCAAGAAACTCGCTAGGAGACGCTGCCTGCGCCGACGTAGTCTCTCGCGGGTGAGGGCGCGTTCTCCTTCTTTGCGAACTGGTAGAGGGTTCATCTAAGAAAGAGCGTTTCCATAGTCAACGCGCGCCTTTCGCTCTCTCTCTCTCTCTGTCTCTCTCTCTCTGTCAGAAGACAGCAGATGTAAGAGAGAGAGAGAGAGGCACGCGCCGGGGGGCACGCGCCGGGAGAGAGAGAGAGAGAGGCACGCGCCGAGGGCGAGCGCGTGCCGGTTACGCCTGAAGCCTGACGCAGGACAAGGTTTGACTAAGAGGAGCTTCGCCCCTAAAGCACCAAGAATCAATGAAAGGCGCTCAAGGTGTGCGCTGAATGTAGGCGAAAACAGAATAACATCATTGAGATAGCAGAGGCAAGTTGACCATTTAAAGCCTTGCAGCAATGAGTCCATCATCATGCTCAAACGTGGCCGGAGCGTTGCAGAGACCAAAAGGCATAACCTTAAACTCGCAAAGGCCATCAGGCGTTATAAACGCGCTCTTTTCACGATCGAGATCATGCACAACGATTCGCCAATATCCGGACCGAAGGTCAATCGAGGAAAAGTACTGTGCACCATAAAACGCAATCAAGGGCATCGTCTATACGAGGCAGAGGATACACGTCCTTTTTCGTGATGCGATTGAGGTGACGGTAGTCGACACAGAATCGCCATGAGTCGTCTTTCTTTTTGACTAGCACGACAGGGGACGCCCACGGACTTGACGATGGTGCAATGATGCCTTTGTCTAGCATCTTGTCTACTTCCGATTTGATGACTTGGCGCTCCGAAGCGGAAACTCTCTAGGGTCGGCGATGTATTGGTGGATTGTCGCCTGTGTGTATACGGTGCTTCACTAGTGAAGTCTGGCCCAGTGGACGGTCATCTAAGTCGAATATATCTCTATAAGAAAACAATAAGCTGCGTAGTTCTTCAGCTTCTCCAGGTGCGAGATCGGGAGCAAGAATCTTGGAAATGTCCGGCAGACCAGGAAGGCTTACAGGGGCGTCATCAGCAAAGGGTTCAATCCGTCCACCCGCTAAGGGTGTAAGTGTAGCCAAGGTTATACCCATGGGCAGCATCTGCTTTGTGAGCCCGAAATTCACCACAGGAAGATGCCTACGATTGCCTGTTACCGTCAGTACAGCGTGCGGCACAGTAACGTTGTGTGTGAGAACTGCGGCTGTTACCGGAGCTGATATGTAATCCCCATCGGGAACTGGAGGGGAAGGCGACATTTCGATGTAGGTCATGATCTGTGGCGGAACGTGAACAAAATAAGTAGGGCTTAGTCGGACTTCACGCTGAGCTGTAGAATCGTCCAGTAGAGGTAGATCAAGACGGACAGTGCCGGAGGAACAGTCAATTAATGCAGAATGAGCAGAAAGAAAGTCTAAGCCGAGTATTAGGTCATGCGGACATTGGTCAATCACAGTGAACATTATGACGACATGGCCACCGGAAATGCTCACGCGTGGAGTGCACGTTCCAATGGCGGCCACTGTGCTGCCGTCGGCGATTCGTACGACTCGAGTAACGGCAGGTGTGATAATGTTCTTTAAGTTACGGCGAAGGCGGCTACTCATAATTGATATATGTGCTCCTGTATCTATGAGAGCTGTGACAGGTGTGCCATCAACGTGAACGTCAAGAAGGTTGCGTCGTGTAGGTAGCGTCAAAGGAGGATTTTGCAGTGAATGCGACACTGCAGCACTAGGAGGTGCCGCATTGTCTAGTTTTCCGGCTGGATTGGTCCTGGGTAGGTCGGCGAGGACGAGCGGTTAAGCATGGGAGGACGTGACTGGCGACGTTAGGGGCGAGGGTGAGCGACCATAGCGGCGAGCAAAGGTGGCGGCGTCGGACACGTCGAAGGAGCGACGGGGAGAAGCACTTCGAGGCGAACTTGATTCCGAGTAAGTGCTGCGAGGCGGGTACGACCAGCGGTTGCGGCAATGATAAGAAACGTGACCCATTCGGCCACAGCAGAAGCAGATCGGTTGGTCGTCAGATGTACGCCAAGCCGTGGAATTCCTATAGCGGGCACCATAGGGTGGACTGCGGTAGCACCTAGCCATAGGAGCAGGGGTGATGTCAGGACGACTAACAGAACATGCGGTGGGGAAACCCATGCTGGCGACTTCCTGACGAACCACGGACTTGATCAGCGATATCGTATCGGTAGGATTGTTCCAGGACGTCTGCTGCGATGAGACGGGAAATGCAGCTTCAAGTTCGCGACGCACAATACGGGTGACATTTTCGTTCGACGGTGGCAAGTGAGCTTGTTCGGTTGGGTCAGTGCAAGAGGAGGTCGCAGCAGTATTCGGAAGCCGTGTAAACTGATTAGCTATACGGCGGCACTTTGCCTGCTCGAAGCGGCGGCATTCTTTCATAATTCCGTCGACGGTCGATAGGTTCCTAAATACCAAGATGTTGAATGCGTCGTCCGCAATGCCTTTAGTTAAGAATGTGCCCAACCTTGTCCAGTTCTAGCATTGATGTGTCGATCTTGTGACAAAGGGCGAGGACGTCTTGTATGTAGGCGACGTATGACTCGGTAGCACTTTGGACGCGGGTGGCGAGCTCCTGCTTGGCGGCAAACTGTCGACCGGTCGGGTTGCCAAAAATGTCGGTGAGCTTCTCTTTAAACGAGTCCCAACTAGTAAGCTCTTCCACGTGCGCGCAGAACCACGTTCGTGGTGTTCCGTCAAGGTAGAACACGACATTGGCCAGCATTATGGTTGGATCCCACCTGTTCACCATACTGACCCGCTCGTACATCTTCAACCACTCTTCGACATCGACGTCACCGAGGCCGGTGAACTTGGCCAGGGTTTTGCGGTTGAGGCAGAGCCACATACTGGGTCGAAGTGGACGGCGAAGCGGCTGTAGAAAGGGTGTCGTCCGCTGGAGGCATGGTCGAAAACTGGGTGAAGCGTCCACTGCGGAGCTCCGTGGTGAAGACGCGTACCCAGCACCTCTCACCAAAATGTTACGGTTGCAGACAAATATTTATACCGTGTATTTACAAAGATGTACAGGTTCCGCTCAGCCAGCAAAGCTGTTGTTGCTTCGTCGTCGTCTCAGTCGTCGACGTTCTCTTCTTTGCTTCTCCGTTACAATATGTAAATCATGCCGCTCATGACATGCATGTCATGATTTTCATGTTATGACCTATCATTTATGTTCTTCAGGAAGTCATGTTATGCCACACCAATTTTCGTATACATCCCATTAACGAAACGGCAAGGAGAGCACCAAGACCGTGGCATGTAAATCATGCCGCTCATGACATGCATGTGTAGATTTTCATGTTATGACCTGTCATTTATGTTCTTCATACAGTCATGTTGTGACATACCAGTTTTCGTAGACATCCCACAATCGAAACGGCTAGGAGAGCACAAACTCGTAGGCGGCTACATAGATAGATAGATAGATAGATAGATAGATAGATAGATAGATAGATAGATAGATAGATAGATAGATAGATAGATAGATAGATAGATAGATAGATACGCTCAAAGTCAGCGAAGTTCGCTAAGAAATGCTTCGCATTTAAAATGTGGAAAGTCATCTGTTTAGCTAAGGTAGAAAACACGTCTGCAAGGTGTCGCCATAGATTTCATCTGCGATCGACGATTCTTGTCCTAGGTAATGCTTTTCTGGACAGGTTGCTGACTATAGCTTGTGCGCGCATGTGTATACGTAAATGTGGTCTTGTTTTTGAACTACCTCACTACACCTGCAGAAACATATTTCTTGTCATTCTTTATATTGTCTTTATATGACTACTCCGAAATTGTGGAGTAGAAAAATTCCTCTTGCGCCCAGTAGAGAGCAAGCTAGTTTGCAGAAAAAGCATTGCATGATTTATTTATTTATTTATAAATACTGCGGTCTAACTTAGACCATAGCAGGGTGGTACATAAGCATAAACACTCACAACGTACATTTGGGCATAAAGAACAACGAACAATGGCAAAGCAATCAAAAACAGGTTACAGGACACTTCAAGTCAAATACTCTTCAAACGATACCAAAGATTTTTGGATTACAGCCTCGTTAGACAGGTTATTCCAATCGTTTATCGTACGGGGAACGAAAGAATATTTAAAGGAGTTGACTCTTTGCTTCAAAGGCTTAATTGTTTGTGAATGTCGGATTCTGGTTGCGTAACCTGTCGATGGAATCAAGATATGTGATGTGTTAATTTTGTAATCACCATTTACCAACTGATAAAGGAACTTCAATCTACAAACACGGTTTCTTTCAGTAACCGGGGGCAAATTACCTTTTTTATCAATTCGCTAATAGAGCTGCGACCATATGAGTTGTAAATAAATCTTAGAACCTTTTTCTGTATTCTTTCTAATTTCTCGATATTTGATTTTGTGAAGGGGTCCCAAATTATCACTGCATACTCTAACATTGGACGGATAATTGATTTGTAGGCGAGCAAACGTACTTGAAGGGTAGCTAGCTTGAGCGTACGCCTTAAAAAGAACAACTTCCTTATGACATTGGCTACAACAATATCTATGTGCCTGTTCCAGGAGAGTTTGTTAGTAATTAGCAGTCCTAAGTATTTATAGTGCTCAACCTCGGAAAGAACTTGGTCACCAGCAGAATATGTAAAAGGCAGTGGTTTGTTTTTGTTAGTGATTCTCATAAAAACAGTTTTTTCAAAATTGATAGGCATTTGCCACTGCTCACACCATAAAATAATCTTCGCAAGGTCATTATTTAACCTCACCTGATCCTCTACTGAACTCAAAGTTTGATACAACACGCAGTCATCTGCATACAACCTAATATTCGTTGAAACTTCTTTAACAATGGCATTTATAAACATCAGAAAAAGCAAAGGACCGAGAACGGACCCCTGGGGAACGCCAGAATCAATTGATACACTTTCAGAAGAAACCCGATCGAACGATGCACGTTGACAGCGATTTGAAAGGTAGGCCCTAATCCAACTTAATATTTCTTCGTTTTTTATTATATACCTTAGTTTATGAATCAATTTATTGTGCGACACTTTATCAAATGTTTTTTTTAAATGCATGAAGATTACGTCCACCTGTTTACCTTTATTTAAAGCCTCTGCGAAATCATGTATAATACCAACTAATTGTGTAGCCGTAGAATATCACCGTCGGAAAGCGTGTTGAGCATTTGTTAGTATCTTATGTTCTTCAAGAAAGTGGATATGTGTTTGTGAGCTATATGTTCAAGAATTTTGCATGCTGTTGAGGTTACTGATATAGGGCGATAATTAGTAATACATTTTTTATCACCGGGTTTATGAATGGGCTTGATTTGGGCAGTTCTCCAGTCGTCCGGCAAGACACCTTCCTTTAATGACCTCGTAAAAAGCACATGCAAAATCTTAGAGCACCATTCCGCGTATTGCTTCAAAAATGCATTAGGTACCCCGTCAGGCCCAGATGACTTTTTAATATTCAGGCTTATAAGTTTAAATTATAAACATTATAATTATAAATTATAAATTATAATTATAAACATATAAGGAATAAGCTATTTATTAAATGTGCTGAGAACAGCGACCTAATCTAATTTACATGGCCCTCACTAAGTGAGAAGTGATATTGTCACAGCAATGCCTGAAATCGTAGAGACATTACCTCTTGCAGGGGCTAGGAAAGCACATGTGAATACCTTTAAATGTGTCTATATTTATTTGGATTCATCGCTGGCAAGAAAAGTCGAAAGATGGGCAATCAAAAGACGAGTCACAGAACATAACCCCCAATTTTCGACGCGCGTAGAAGTATTCAGATCAGTTGTCTGGGAACATAACGAATTTGTTATTAACGTAGATGTCAGAAACATGTGGCTCTAAATTTCCAAAAGGCTCTCTACGTATATGTATAAATAAAAGCTCCCTTACTTGCCCACAACATCGATCGCTCTCCCTCCCTCCTCCCCTCTCTCTCTCTCTCTCTGTCTTAGTTTGTCTCTCAAAAAATAAAAATACAGTTTCCCGATGCAATACGGCCGAATGATGCAACAAATGATTAAGTATTCACCAGGGGAAATGATAAAGTACTGATAAGAAGAATACAGAGGGCACAAGTTGATCGTTGAGTGCGCCTGGCGTATAAGAACATGAGTGCAAGGTTGGCCCTATAATCTCTCGAACTTTATGCAATGTAAGCCGCCGAATAATACAGGAGCCTGCCTAAGACTACGAGACCCACACAAAAGTCCTTCGGGTAGGCATCTTTAGATCACGGCGGACAGCCAACCGGTATCCCTCGTGAGGCACGTATACAATAGTCGGCTTTCGCCAGTGCTAGAATATGGGGCAGAAGACTTAGAGATTCCAAAGAAACTCTAGAAGATGATGAATACATACCATTCGACTGGAACCTAAATCACGGAAGTTACAGCAAGGACAAACACAGGGAATTGATATGGTACTAATAGGTACTAAGAACCACTCAATAGTAAGCAATGAATCACGCAGTACTTTGGCTTATGTTAATGGATTATAGTGACAGAGCGCTGGAATATTTCTTCCAGAAGTGGCAATAAATCTATTTCACCTAGCAATTTTCAAGGCTTCGCAGGGATACTCAGAAAACAATTGCTAACGAGGTAAATCGCAATAGATGTGTTTGAAGCTTAAAATACAGGCAGCGAGATACAGATGTTTTTGTATAACGGGTCATTTCGGATATACTTTTGCGAAGTAATGAAAAAGCATATCCAGGTCTAAAGATACCGGAATGCAGATATTTGTGTATTTGCTCCTTGAGTGAATCCTGATGCTCCCGATAGAGATTATAGGTAGTATTTTATTGTGAATAATGTCGCAGCACCTTGGCAATCGAATATCATACATATCTCCCGTATCATTAACGAATGTCAGTGAATAAAAGCAGCAGGCATTTATTTTTCAGACATCTGCTTTCCTCAGATGAGTGTTGCGGTAAACGCACTTAGTGTGGGCATTCATTAGTCTCCTCTACTTCATCTGTACATAATCATCGTCATAATCATCATCACCTTGGTTTCTTCATCATTATCTCCTGTGGGTTCTCATCTGGAATTCAATCTGTGCTTTGGGTGCGAACCGTTCTCCGTAGCCTCAAGGCTTAATAAAACGGCGTTATGATCACAGCTTCACAAGTGGTGAAGAGTGCTCTTCGGTCCCCCGTCCTCTGCCACACCGGTCACCCCCCTGGAGCTTCGATCAGGCCGCCGCCTGTGTCAGCTGCCCGCTGTCATTTCGCAGCCAACGGACACTTCCGCATCACCCATCTCGGCTCAGACATCTGCCGCCCCTCATTGTTGGGTTGTAAGCGGCCACCAGCGTGACCCCCACCTATTCGCTGGACTTCGCGGCGAAGACGTGAAGGATTGGCTTGACGACTATGACCGAGTAAGAGGATCTAAAGGCTGGGACGATCCGCTGAAGCTAAGCCACGTCCCCTTTTACCTCACGGAAGTGGCAAGGACTTGGTTTTACAACCACCAGGTAGACTTCGCAGATTGGGGATATTTCAAGCAGCAGGCTTCGACAAATTTTTGGAACACCAGCCGTTCGCTCTGCTCTCGCAAAGAAGACACTCGATTCCCGTAAACAACAACACGGCGAATCATACACTTCCTACATACAAGACGTCCTTGCCCATTGTCGTCGAGCGAACTCAGCCATGACCGAATCGGACAGGGTTCGGCACAGTCTCAAGGGCATCAGGAGTATCGCCTTCAACGCCCTGGCCATCAAGAACCCCGAAACCGTTGCCGACATAGTTTCCACTTGCCAGCGCCTTGATGAACTCGAGTCGGTCCGCTTGCAACCGGACGCCGCAGAAAACATCGCTACCACCGATTCCTCATTGCGCGCGATGATCCGTACCATCATACGGCAAGAGCTCCAGACGCTTGGCTGCTCACCAGCTTCATTGCCCCTGGCTGCTTCCGGTGACGCTTTGCGAGACGTAGTCAAGGAGGAAGAGTTGGCGTCCATGAATGGTGCTGTTTGCCCTCACCGTCCAACAACTTATCGCCCGCCAACGTACGCGAAAGTAGCCGCAAGTTCACCGGCCGTGGTTCCATCGATGCCTCCTCAACCAACGCCGGTCCACATGGCTTCTATGACTGAGGGTGGATCCACTCAGCCCAGTTATCAGCAGTGGCGCCCGCCGCGTCCTACATGCTACTACTGCGGATATCATGGTCACATCGCGCGATTTTGCCGCAAGCGCCAGCAAGACGAGCGCCGCGGTTCTGACGTGTACGAACGAGATGACTATTCCGCCGGACCTACTTTCCGACACCGTCTGTATTCTCCTCCTCGACGTCGTTCTCCATCGCCACCTGCAGTGTCCGCGAATGCTGCTGCCTACCGTCCGGCGAGGCGCCGCTCCCCATCACCTCTTCGCCGCTCTATGTCTCCGCTGCGCCGTGCTTCTCCCTTCTCCGATCACCGGCCGGAAAACAAACTTATGCAGCTTCAGGAGGAAAAGCTGCATCGGACGACGGGACAGAAATTTCTCCAGCGCGCCCATGTTTATTTATTTATTTATTTATTTATTTATTTATTTATTTATTTATTAAGTACCTGCTTCGCCATAAGGCATTACAGCAGGGAGGGTACAGTACATATCATCAAACACACACACACAAAAAGCATATTCATAAAGCATGAAAAAAATCATCACCTGAACTAATACAAACTATTTCCGGTGGCAGAGTGTTCCACTCTCTTATAGTGCGGACAAAGAAAGAGTAGCGAAATGCGTTACCCCTAAAAGGAACCTCGCGTATCTTTAAGTGGTGATCACGTCATTGAGAAACATAGTTGGGTGGTTGAAAATACAACTGCCTGATGATCCCTGTTCTCGAATGATAAATGCTATGAAGGAATTTCAATCTGAGGCTTCGACGATGGTTTTCAAGAAGATGCCAGTTTAATGTTTTTTTGCTCTCTGTCACACTAAGCATCCTGTCATAATTTCGAAGGACAAATCGAATTGCTCTATTCTGCACTTTTTCAAGTTCTTTAGTATATGGGTCCCAGCAGACGCACGCATACTCCAGTATACTGCGGACATGTGTAAAACAGAGCTGCTCCCTAAGTTTCTGTGGTAAACTACTGAAGTTACGTTTCAGAAAACTCAATGTTCCTACAGCCTTGTTCCTAACATAAGTGTAATGTTTATTCCACCTCAAATCAGCAGTGAAAAATACACCTAGATATTTATATTCCGTGACTTGTTGAAGATTAGCGTTAGTAATCGTGTAATGATTTCTGCAGTGCGAGAGTTTCCTGGTAAAGGTGACGTGGACACTTTTTTTTTACATTCAATGACATTTTTCATTTTTCACACCATGCGGCAATTAAATCTAAATCGTTTTGCAGTGCTTGTTTGTCAAGATCGCTATTGATGGCCCTATATACTATACAGTCATCTGCAAACATTCTAAGTGATGATGTGATACCCAAAGTGATGTCATTTATGAATAACAAAAATAAAAGCGGACCTAAGACTGATCCCTGTGGTACACCAGAGGTCACAGAAACATATGTAGAGGAACAACCGTTGAGAGCCACAGACATCTGCCTTGAGCGAAGATACTCAGCTATCCAAGCAGTAACCCTATCCTCCAATTTGTAATGTCGAAGTTTACCGATCAGGAGACTATGCGTAACGACGTCGAAAGCTTTTCTGAAATCCAGAAATATACAGTCAACACTTTGCTGCTTGTCGACAGCTGAGGCAAGGTCATGAGTAAATTCTACCAATTGCGTCGTACAAGAAAAACTCTGCCGGAACCCATACTGACTAGGATGAAGGAGGTTACTGGCAACAAGGTGAGACATGATGCTGCTATAAATCACATATTCCATAATTTTGCATGCAATGCGAGTTAAAGACACTGGCCTATAATTCTCAACTCTGTCCCTCTGTCTACATTTATGAATTGGTACCACGCGGGCCAACTTCCACTCCCCAGGAACAATGCCGTCATTTAAGGAATTTTGAAATAAACAGCATAAATATAGACAGACTGGTATAAACATAAATATAAACAGGCTGGTCCATGTAACAGGATATTGGTTTCCGTAGAGGGTGTGTTAGTAGAAGCTTCGATAGACACTGCTGCTAGCCTATCGGTAATTCATCGTGACTTGTGTTGGCGTCCGCTAAAAGTTACCACTCCATATGGCCGGACCTACATTACTTGCTGCTCAAGGATCCGCTATTCGGTCTACTGCTATGTATACCGGCCGTGTTTCCAATGATGCACTTCTACATTGCATACCATTCGCCGTGCTACGTTCGTGTCCGCAGCAGCTCATCTTGGGATGGGATTTTCTTTCTACGGCGTCCGCTTCCATCTGCTGCAGGCAACGCGTTATGCACATGACCGACACCAACTACTCACTCAACGCCGATGACGCACCTCTTCATTTTGTTGCTGCGCAAGACACTGAGCTACCACCTCGCCATCAGAAAATTGTCACCATAACGTCTCATGTGATTCACCAGGGTGACGTGCTGGTTTTACCATCAGTCCGCTGTCTCGCAAGAGGGATAGCCTTTGCATCGCGGCTGGTACGGTTTCATAGTGGCCGTGTACGTGATGAACACGACTCCCGAAAAACTTCTCGTCAATAAAGGCACTACATTGGCGAGCGTCCTTGAATCGGAGCCTATATCATTGCTTTCCTTTAAATCAACATCCTCTGGGGCGTCATCTGTTGTGAGTTCTGAGTCTCTTCCTACTCTCTCATCTGCAATCAGTTCCGACTTGACACCTTCACAATCACAAGAATTGCTGGCTTTGCTGAAGAAGCATGAAGCTATGTTCGACACGCATTCCACTTCGCTGGGAAAGACATCCATTACAACGCATAGAATCGAGACGGCACTTTCATCGTTCGCCGTCGGCCATATCGCGTGTCGTCTGCTGAGCGCAAAGTCACTGAAGAAAACGTCGATGATATGCTACAACGGGATATAATAACGCCCATCTTCGAGGCCTTGGTCATCCCCTGTTGTTCTCGTTCGAAAGAAAGACGACTCTGTGCGGTTTTGCGTAGACTACCAGGCATCAACAAGATCACGCGCAAAGATGTATGCCCTATGCCGCGCATAGACGATGCGCTGGATACCCTCTAGGGTGCCCAGTACTTTTTGACTCTCGACCTGACTTCCGGGTACTGGCAAATACCTATGCATGAGGACGCTAAAAAGAAGACGGCATTTTCAACACCCTGACGGACTCTACGAGTTTTATGTAATGCCGTTCGGCCTGTGCAATGCACCCGCAACGTTCGAGCGCATGATAGACACCGTTCTCCGTGGCTTGAAGTGGAAGACTTGCTTATGCTATCTAGATGATATCGTTATTTTTTCGTCAAGCTTCCCTCAGCATCTGCACCATCTGGAGGAAGTTCTCACGTGCCTTGCCAGTGCTGGAATTCAGCGAAACACCAAGAAGTGCCATTTCGCAAGCACGACAATCAAGGTGTTAGGCCACATTTTCAGCAAGGATGGCATTCGCCCTGACCCTGACAAGGTTTCCGCCGTTCTACACTTTCCTCGTCCCGAGAAGGCTAAAGATCTTCGCGGTTTCTTAGGACTCGCTTCCTATTTTCGCCGATTCATACGCGACTTCGCCACCCGTAGCTTCCCCTTTACACAAACTCCTCAGATCTCATGTTCCCTTTGTGTGGTCTGCCGAATGCGAATCAGCTTTTGACTATCTCAAGCGCGCTCTAACCTCTGAACCCGTACTTTGCCATTTTCACGAAACCGCACCTACTTTCATGCATACGGACGCCAGTGGTCACGACATTGGTGGCATTCTCCTACAGCGAGACCAGTCTTCACGTGAAAGGGTCGTTGCATACGTAAGCCATGTTCTTACAAATGTCGAGAAGAACTACACCATTACTGGACAAGAATGTCTAGCCGTCGTATGGTCCGTGCAGAAATTCCGACCTTGCCTTCACGGCCGACATTTCACTGTCGTGACGGACCATCACGCCTTATGCTGGCTTTCGACGTTGAAGAACCTGTCCGGACGCCTTGTTCGGTGGATTCTATGTCTCCAAGAGTATGACTTTACCATCACCTACAAGAGCGGTAGAAAACACCAGGATGTAGACGCTCGTTCTCGGTGTCCGCTTCCTGCGTCACAGGGCAATGGACCTTCAACCACCTTATGCGACAAGTTCTCGCAAAGTCCCTCCTCGTACGCTACGTCCTTAGCTGCTGTGGACCAAGTACTGCCGCATGACAACCCATCATTCCTATCGCATCACCTTGCAGACCCTTATTGCCAGCGCATCGTAGCCCGCATTCAAGGAACTTCGCGCCCACCTAACGCCCGCAGTCGTCGTCAGCTGACACAGTTTAAGATCGCAGACGAAGTCCTATACCGCCATGTATACCACCCCGACGGCCAACGCTGGGGTGCCTGTCCTACCTCGCTCTCTTCGGCCTCAAGTCCTTCAGGCTTCTCACGACAATATGACTTCTGGCCATCTTGGTATTCAGAAAACCTATGACCGCATCAAAGCTCGCCAGGCATGTCTGCAAGTGTAATGAGATATGTCTCTTCTTGCGCCCGTTGTCAGCGTCGAAAGCTCCCTACGACACCGCCCAGCGGACAGCTGCAACCAGTCCCATGTCCGTCAGAACCATTCGAAGTAGTCGGCGTTGACCACTACGGTCCCCTTCCTCTGACTTCTAGCGGTAATCGATGGATCGTGACGGCAGTGGACCATTTCACGCGCTACGCCGAGACCGCCTGTGTTCGTTCAGCGTCATCTTCTGACGTCGCTGAATTCATACTTCGAGCTTTAATACTCTGTCACCGTGCCCTTCGCGTCATCCTGAGCGACCGCTGAAGAGCATTCCTCTCACAACTTGTGGACAAAGTGCTCAGTGCGTCCGGAACCATCCACAAGACAACCTCCAGCTATTACCCGCAGACCAACGGCTTAACCGAGCGATTTCACCGCACGCTCTCCGACATGATCGCCATTTACATTCAACCTGACCACACAAACTGGAACACCAGTTTGCACTTTGTAACTGTTGCATATAATGCTGCTGTACAATGCTCAACCGGGTACTCGCCGTTCTACCTCGTCTATGGCCGCTCGCCCTCTTACTTTCTTGACGTCTTTTTCTTCGCGGCCCCTAACAAAGAACCTTCATCGACTCTTGAAGAATATCTGTCCCGTCTCTTCCGTTGTCACGAGCTCGCCCGCATGAACACTGACGCTAGGCAGCGTGACCGCAAGGAGCACTGTGATGCACATCACCGCGTCGTGTCCTTCAGCCCTGGCGATGAGGTGCTGCTCTGGACACCAGTTCGCACCCCTGGCTTATGTGAGAACTTTCAGTTTCGCTTCATCGGCCCCTACACCGTCTTGGCTCAGACCTACCCGTCAACTGCCGCGTGACACCTGTTGTCGTCCCAACTGACCGCCGCTGCCGTGCTGCCGAAGTTGTCCACGTTTCTCGTATGAAACCTTTCACCCGGCGCTCTCCCTCCCCTTGCGTTGCGGCCAGGATGGCCGCTATTGCGCGCGGGAAATTAGTGTGGGCATTCATTAGTCTCCTCTACTTCATCTGTACATATTCATCATCACCTAGGTTTCTTCATCATTATCTGCTGTGGGTTCTCATCTGGAGTTCAATCTGTGCTTTGGGTGCGAACCGTTCTCCGTAGCCTCAAGGCTTAATAAAACGGCGTTATCATGACAGCTTCACATTAGGAAATATCAGCTTCTCAACTGGGCTGTCTTCTAGACAGCGTCAATTCGGCCTCATAGCGAGACTAGCGAACAGGGAATAGCCTCTGTGCCGCTGCATACGACGCAAGTTTTGTGTTATAACGAATACTGCCTTCATGTGTGGAACTTCCTGCGGTATGGGGAGGTCTCTTCTCGAGTCAGTAAAATTACCAAATGATTCCTGTTATCAAATAGGTTTGTTCTAACCATCCTAAATACGAAGTCGCTTCATCTTCAACCCCAAAACGGCGAAGGCGCTTCTTTGCTTGTCTTCGCACAAAATAAACTTTCTTCAACGCTCAAGAATACGTCAGCTAATCTCCGACAAAGGAGTAACAAGGTGCTGGTGTGCGACAAAATGCCGCGAGACCGTCAGTTCACTTCAAAAGCATTTCACTGTTCGGACAGAAATACATTTGAAGAATGTTTCTCGATACAGAAATAAACGTGCTCACAAGTACCTCTAACATACAAAATCATCGCGATACGACGCAGCCCTGTGATTTCTAATATTTATGGCAGCCACCTCATTAGTATGGCTGGTTTAAGACACGTGGTGCGCCCTGGTGATGAGAGTGCCCCAGTTGTACAGAATAAAGGCGGCACCCAACGGACCGCCCGGAAAGTCCGCAACGAATCTGTGGAGTGGAGGCTGCTGGGAGTGCCTTTCGAAGTGGAAAGACAAGCCAAAGAAGGTCGTCACACCACGGAGGGAGGCTGTAGGAAAGACCGTGACGATAAGGGGAAAGAGAGCCACAGTGAATTCGTATACAATCTCCGGGTTGTGTATGGGTTCCAACATCAACCGAGCAGCCGACCGAAGGCAATGTTCAGCAAGCAATGTGAGGGGCTGTCCACGAATAACTTGAGCTACAGCGAAATGGCCGGCGCACGTTGTTGCAGGTTCATGCAAATGAGCACCAACGAGGAAGCCACCAAGTGCATGCTGAACTTGCACCACGCCCGACTACACCGGCCAGACATGGTGCTGCCGCTACGGCAGCAACGAAGAACACGGCCACTCGCAGGACAAGAAACCCGCCGCCAGCGCGAGGCCGGCGACCAGCAAAGGCTCGAAGGAGCTGCCGTTAGCAACGAGGTCGACATCGTCGATAAGGGCGATATCGGCGGCGAATCCAACGATGGTAGCCAAGAAGGCCAAGAACGATGCCAATGATGACTACTTGTGGGCAACTTCTTCACATTGGGGAAATGTGTGGATCCTCCCCCGTCACGCGGCCGGTTTAAGATCTTCACGTTGTGCGCACCAGCGACGCGCGTTTGCGGCCGCCTTCAGACGCGGTCTGAAGGCGGCCGCAAACGCACCACTTAGACAATCATCGATAAACCGGTGGAAAGTGCGCGCATGTGCGTTGTGCGACA